>JAQZBX010051970.1:0-19245 GCA_029593785.1 Cabassous unicinctus | reverse complement strand
CCACTTTCTTCTCTCCTCCATGGTTTCTGATGAGAGGTCAGTGCTTAATCTTATTGATTTTCTCATGTATGTGATGCTTTGCTTTTCTCTTGCTGCTTTCAGAATTCTCTCTTTATCGCTGATGTTTGTCATTCTGAATAATAGGTATCTCCAGGTAGGTCTATATGGATTTATTCTGTTTGGGCTGCATTGTCCTTTTCTTGATATTGATATTTGTGTCTTTCATAAGGGCTGGGAAGTTTTCATTCATTATTTCCTAAAATATTCTTTTGGCCTCTTTTTCCATTCTTTTCTTCTGGGACACCGATAATGTGAATGTTTGTGCATTTTGCATTGTCATTCAATTCCCTGAGACTCCGTTCCATTTTTTCTGTTCTCTTCTCTTTCTGTTCCCTGTCTTTTTCCAGTTTAGATGTTCTGTCTACTGTCTTTTTTTTTGTACATTTAATAATTGAAAATATAAACAATTAAAAACTGAAAAGTAAACACAGATGAATAAATATATACATTTCTCAATCAAATGTAATGGATACATATAAAAAATTTTTTTGAATCAAACAATATGTTACACAATATATTTGGTTCATAGTAATGCATTCATACAGTATTTTTCCTTTTGTGTCTGTCTTGCTTCATTCAAAATAATGTCCTCCAGGTTCATCCATGTTGTCATATGCTTTATGACTTCATTTCTTCTTACAGCTGCATAATATTCCATAGTGTGAATAGACAACAGTTTGTTTATCCATTTGTCTGTTGATAGACACCTGGGTTGTTTCCAACTTTTGGCAATGGTGAATAATGTTGCTATGAACATCGGTGTGGAGATGTCTGTTCATGTCACTGCTCTCAGTTCTTCTGGGTATATACCCAGTATTGGTATTGCTGGGCTATGTGGCAAGTCTATATTCAACTTCTTTAGGAACTGCCAAACAGTCCTCCATAGTGTCTGTACCATTCTGCATTCCCACCAACAGGGAAGAAGTGTTCCTATCTCTCCACATCCTCTCCAACACTTGTAGTTCTCTGTCTTTTAAATAGTGGCCATTCTAATAGGTGTGAAATGATATCTCATTGTAATTTTGATTTGCATTTCCCTAATCATGAGTGATGTGTTCTTCAAGTGTTTTTTTGTCATTTGTATTTCTTCTTTGGGCAAATGTCTATTCAAGTCGTTTGCCCATTTTTTGATTGGGTCATTTGTCTTTTTATTGTTGAGTTGTAACATCTTTTTATGTATCCTGGATATTAAACCCTTATTGGATATGTGATTCCCAAATATTTTTTCCCATTGAGTTGGCTGCCTTTTCACCCTTTTGACAAAGTCCTGTGAGGTGCAAAAGTGTTGAATTTTGAGGAGGTCCCATTTATCTATTTTTCCTTTTGTTGCATATGTTTTGGGTGTAAGGTCCAAGAAACCACCACCTACTACAAGGTCTTGAAGATGTTTCCCTACATTTTCTTCTAGTAGTTTTATGGTCCTGGCTTTTATATTTAGATCTTTGATCAATTTTGAGTTGATTCTTGTATAGAGGGTGAGATAGGGGTCCTCTTTCATTCTTTTGGTTATAGATATCCTGTTCTCCCAACACCATTTGTTGAAGAGACTGTTTGTTCCTGTTAGCGTGGGCTTGGTAGGTTGGTCAAAAACAAATTGACTGTATAGGTGAGGGTTTATTTCTGGGTTCTCAATTCTATTCCACTGATTGATGTGACTATCTTTATGCCAGTACCATGCTGTTTTGGCTGCTGTAGCTTTGTAGTATGTTTCAAGGTCAGGCAGTGAAATTCCTCCCAAATTGCTCTTCTTTTTTAGAATGCTTTTGCTATTCGGTGCACTTACCCTTCCAGATGAATTTGGTAATTGCCTTCTCTAATTCTGTAAAATAAGCTGTTGGGATTTTGATTGGTATTGCCTTGAATCTATAAATCAGTTTGGGTAAGATTGACATCTTCACAATATTTATTCTTCCAATCCATGAACACGGAATGTCTTTCAATTTGTTTAGGTCTTTTTTAAATTGCTTTCAACCTTTCCCCATTGAGTATGATGTTGGCTGTGGGTTTTTCATATATGCCTTTTATCATATAAAGGAAATTTCCTTTTATTCCTATCTTTGGAAGTGTTTTTATCAAAAAAGGATGCTGAATTTTGTCGAATGCCTTTTCTGCATCTATTGAGATGATCTTGTGTTTTTTTTCCATTCAATTTGTTAATGTGGTATATTACATTGATTGATTTTCTTATGTTGAACCAGCCTTGCATACCAGGAATAAATCTCACTTGGTCATGATATATAAGTCTTTTGATATGCTGTTGGATTCGATTTGCAAGTATTTTGTTGAGAATTTTTGCATCTATATTCATTAGAGAGATTGGTCTGTAATTTTCTTTTCTTGTGAAATCTTTATCTGGCTTTGGTATTAGGGTGATGCTAGCTTCATAAAATGTGTTGGGTAATTTTCCCTCCTCTTCAATTTTTTGCAAGAGTTTAAACAGAATTGGTGTTAATTCTTTTCAAAATGCTTGGTAGAATTCACCTGTGAAGCCCTCTGGTCCTGGACTTTTCTTTGCTGGGAGATTTTTGATGACGAATTCAATCTCCTTAAATGTGATTGGTTTTTTAGGTTCTTGTATTTCTTGTAGCATCAGTGTAGGTTGGTTGTGCATTTCTAGAAATTTGTCCATTTCATCTAGGTTGTCTAGTTTGTTGGCATATAGTTTCTCATAATATCCTCTTATGATTCTTTTTATTTCTGTGAGATCATTTGTAACTTCCCCCCTTTCATTTCTGATTGTATTTATTTGCATCTTCTCTCTTTTTTTCTTTGTTAGTCTAGCTAGGGGTTTGTCAATTTTATTGATGTTCTCAAAGAACCAGCTTTTCGTTTTGTTGATTTTCTCTATTATTTTTATGTTCTCATTTTCATTTATTTCTGCTCTAATCTTTATTATTTCTTTCCTTCTGCTTTCCTTGGGATTGGTTTGCTGTTCTTTTCCTAGTTTCTCTAGTTGCTCAGTTAAATCTTTGAGTTTAGCTCTTTCTTGTTTTTTTAATGTAGACATTTAGGGCTATAAATTTCCATCTCAAGACTGCCTTCACTGTATCCCATAAGTTTTGATATGTTGTGTTCTCATTTTCATTTATCTCAATATATTTACTGATTTCACTTGCAATTTCTTCTTTGACCCACCAATTATTTAGGAGTGTGTTGTTCAGTCTCCACACATTTGTGAATTTACTTTTTTCCTGTCTATTATTGATTTCTAGTTTCATTCCACTATGACTTGAGAAGGTGTTTTGTATAATTTCAATCATTTTATATTTATTGAGAGCTGAATTGTGACCTAACATGTGGTCTATCCTGGAGAAAGATCTATGGGCAATTGAGAAGAATGTATAACCTGCTGAGTTTGGATGCAGTGTTCTGTATATGTCTGTTAGGTCTAACTTCTTTATCATATTGTTCAAGTTCTCTGTTTCCTTGTTGATCTTCTGTTTAGTTGGTCTATCTAATGATGTGAGTGGGGTGTTGAAGTCTCCAATGATTATTGTAGAAATGTCTATTTCTCCCTTCAGTTTTGCCAGAGTTTGTCTCATATATTTTAGGGCACCCTGGTTAGATGCATAGATATTTATGATTGTTATATCTTCCTGGTGGATCTCCCTTTTATTAATATATAATGGCCTTTTGTATCTCTTAAAACTTTTTTGCATTTAAAGTCTGTTTTGACTGATATTAGTATAGCTACCCCTGTTCTTTTCTGGTTACTATTCGCGTGGAGTATCCTTTTCCAATCTTTCACTTTCAACCGGTTTGTATCCCTGGGTCTAAGGTGAGTTTCTTGTAAGCAGCATACGGATGGCTGATGTTTTTTTATCCATTCTATCAGCCTGTATCTTTTGATTGGGGTGTTTAATCTATTCACATTCAATGATATTACTGTAAATGCACTATATACTTCCTCCATTTTATTCTTTGGTTTTCATATGTCATCTTGTTTTTGTCCCTCTTTTTACAATTTTGGTTAACCTTTCTGCTGTTCTTTCTTCTATATTCTCCTCCAAGCCACTCTCTATTGTCTTTTTCTTTCAGGTTCTAAGGCTTCCTTTAATATTTCCTGCAAAGGTGGGTTCTTTTTTGCAAACTCTCTTAGTTTCTGTTTGTTTGTGAATATTTTATGCTCACCTTCATATTTTTAGGACAGTTTTTCTGGATAAAGAATTCTTGCTTGGCAGTTTTTCTCTTTCACTTTCCTAATTGTATCATATCTCTCTCTTCTCGCCTCCATGGTTTCTGAAGAGAAATCTGCACTAAGTCTTACTGGACATCCCTTGTACATGATCCTTTGCTTCTCTCTTGCTGCTCTGAGAATTTTCTCTTTATCTTTGACATTTGACATTCTGAGTACTATGTGTCTTGGTGTAGGTCTATTTGGATTTATTCTCATTGGGATATGGTATGCTTCTTGGACATGTAAGTTAATTTCTTTCGTGAGAGTTGGGAAATTTTCAGCTATTATTTCCTCAAATACTCTTTCTGCCCCTTTTCCCTTCTCTTCCCCCTCTGGAACTCCCAAGACACGTATATTGTTGTGTTTTTTGTTGTCATCAACTCTCTGAGCCCCTGCTCATTTTTTTCCATTCTTTTCTCTCTCTGTTCTTTTCTCTCTTCAATTTTAGCTGCTCTGTCTTTGGTATCACTTATTCTTTCTTCTGTCATTTTGAATCTGCTGTTGTATGCCTCAAATGTGTTTTTGAACTCACTTATTGTGTGTTTCATTCCCATGAACTCCGTTGCTTTTCTGTTCAAGATTTCAAATTCTTCTTTCCATTTGCTCAATGTCTTTTTGATGTCATTTATCTCTTTAACTATATTGTCTTTCAACTCAATAATTTGATTTTGGATATTTGTGCTCATCTCGCTGATTATTTCTCTCTAATTCTGCATCTCTTCTGGGACTTTGATGTATTCCTTTTCTTGGGTCATGTCTTCTAGTTTCTTAGTATGGCTTGTAATTTTTTGTTGGTGTTTAGGCATCTGGTTAGGATGAAGTTTATTCAGATGCTCAATCTCTTTCTCTTTTATAAGGATTTAATGGCAGGAGGCTGTGAGTTACCACAGCTCTTTGATTTTTGGCTTGGCCTGGATTGTTAGGATTGCCCTGCTGATTGCTCAAAACTGGGCACTGGACCCAGTAATTGGTTGTAGAGTCACTTCCTAGGGCCTTGGGCAGGGAGGCTATAGGGGCCAGGAAAAGCCTCTCCTACTTATTTTTAATTTTCTTATGTACACTTCCTTGTTCTGCCAGGAGATGGCACCCTTTGGCAGCTCTCAATTCAATGCCTGGTCGGAGTGTATTTGTTGTGACACAGACCAGATCAATGTGGTAGAGCTTCCTGTGTGGAGGCTAAGAGCCTTGTAATTCAAACTTTCTGAGACAGTTCTCCAGCATTCTCTGGCAGCTCCCTCCCTTTTTCCAGCTAGGAAATATTTCCACTCCCCTCTGAGTCCTCAACAATCACTTCATGTTAGTAGAGGAGGAGATTGGGAGGTTTGTATATCTTTGGCCCCTTGCAGACTCCAAGGCAAACAATGGCACAGCCCCACCTGGCCTGGAAGGGCTCTTGGGACACAGCAGACCAAATCTGCAAGTCAAAAGCTGAGTCAGCCCCAGACTCTCTCTCGCCTCTCCTGTGGAGGCCTCAACAATTAGACCAGGCTAGAAGAGAGGGAGATTGCAAGGGTCGGATTTTTCCAGTCCTTCGCCAGCTCCCAGGGCAAAGCACCATGTGGTCCCACCTGACCTGGAAGGGCCTGTGGGACACTGTAGCCCAAATTTGCTGGTCAGAACCTGAGTCAGCCTTAGGCTGTGTACCTCTCTCTCTCCTTTCCTGGGGTGGTAGATCCCTGGAGCCCCCTTTGTCTGTAGTCGCAGGCCCAGAGGCCCGAGAATTCTAAAGAGTCTTTAGTGTGGGGGAAGGTGCCGGCAGCAGCAGCCGCTGCTGGTTCCAACTCACAGTTCTGTTGTCGCGATTTCCCTCTTTTGTCCTTTTCTCCTCTGGGTGGTGTGCAGCCTTCACCTGCTGTCCTAAACCCTAGAAGATCTTTTTCGGAGCTGTTTCAACCTGTCCTCTTGCTATTTTTCTGGAGAAGAGATTCCCGTGTCTTACTAGTCCACCATCTTCCCGGAAGTCACCTCTACTGTCTTTGAAATCACTAAGTTTGTATTCAAGCAATTCAAATATGCTCTTGTGTGCCTCTAATGTCTTTTTCATCTCATCCATTGTGTCTTTCATTCCTATAAGGTCTGTTACTTTTCTTTGCAGCTGTCAAATTGTTCTTTATGTTCTCCCAGTGTCTTCTTAATATCCTTTATTTCTTTAGTGATATTTGCTTTAAATTCTTTTAAGTGATTTAGGAGAGTTGTGTGATTTTCACTGACTAATTGTCTTAAATCCTGTATCTTTTTAGGATATTTGGTTAGTTCATTTGGCTGGTCCATCTCTTCCTGTTTCCTAGTATGTCTTGTAAATTTTTGCTGACATCTATGCATCTGAATTGGAGAATTTGCTTTGATTGCCAATTTCTTCTCTTGCCTATTTTTTTCCACAGCTCTTCTTTGATATTTGGTTCAAATTACTCTAGATATTTAAAATTTCCCAGCTTAAGTCATCAAATTAAGTGACTCACTAGTGAAGTGCAGATTTTCTCCCAGGGGTTGGATACAGAGAGAGGGGAGAACAGTTTTTGTCCATGCAATTTCCAAACCAGTCAGCAGAAGGTGCTAGTCAGGGAACCTTAATATCTTGGGAATGGGGGAGGAGAGCCCTTCACTGCCTCCATAGGGGCTTGATAATTCATGTTTGTCATTTCAGTTTCTTCATGTCTCTGTCCCTCACCCTCCTGGGAGTTGTGTAGCACTCTCTTGGTCTGCTGACCCCCAAAGCAGGTCCCTCAGGCAGCTTTTGGCCCTTTCTCCATTGTTTTTGTCAGAGCATTGAGCTCTGCCTGTTAGCCCATTGCCATATTCCCATGATTTTCTCCAACTCATACGTTTTTAATTAACTCTTACACCAAGGCCTTTACTAGGAAAATTATTCAAAGGGGAGGGTGGGGTTTAGGCATTTATCCATGTTTCCAGAAAGAATTTACTTCATGGCAACATTATAGCCCCAGATGAAAAAAATCTTCTTTACAGGAGAATGCAGAAATCAATACAAAGCATTACCATTTTTAAGGAAATTTCATCAAGGTATGCTCACTCCAATATATGAAGCATTGAAATTAAATTAGGTTTTTATGTGATGCTCCCCTGCACTCTGAGTGACATTCACAAGGGAAAACCGAGCTTGAGAGAAGACACCTGAATGCCACAGCTTCAGCTGGAGGTAAGTCTTCACATCACCAATGGTGGGGCATTCTTCATATGCCTTCTGCTGTTTTTTTTAGTATGACAATCACACTATTTTTGTCTGAATATTTAACCAGAATCTAATCAGTCATTTAGATCTAAATTTGTGTTTATGGGAAAAAAAGATAGAAGAAAAATTAAGTACCAATCCAAGGAAAAATCAGAAGATCAGATATTCTGGATGGCATCTGCCTTGGTTTCTTAAAGAACTACGTGTTATCAAACAAACAAACAAAAAGAAAAGCAGAGTGGTGGAATTCTTCTGAATTAAAAAACAAAAGTAGAGGAAACTTAAGAGATATACAAACCAAATGCAATACATCATCCATGATTGCAACATGTGTGAAAAAAACAACAATCAAAGTATCTTTATACTTTGGAGACAATGGAAGGAAATTTCATTATATACTGAGTATTAGATAATATTTATTCATTTTCTTAGGTGGCAAATGGCATAAAGGTGTTGAAGAAAATGTCATTGTTTTGAAAAGAAGCACCTTGAGATAGAGGTGAAATTGTATGATGTTTCATTTTTAAAATGTATCAACAATATAAAAAGAGAAAAAGCAAATATGGAAGATATTAATTAGTAAATATAAGTGACAAGCCTATGGGTGATTGTAACAGTAATTGTTTTTTTTCTATATGTTTTAAAATGTTTCTAATATAAATTTAAACTACATATATAGAGAGAGAAAGAGAGAGGGAAAGAGACAGAGAGAGAGAGACATGTATAAAAACACTCACCACAAATATCCTAGTGGTTTTCATTGCATTTACTCATTAATTATTAAAAAATGAAAAACGATTCATTTAACAGCTTCTTCAAGTGATGAAGAAAACGGCCATAATTTATCTTGAGAGTCTAAAAAGAAAGGCAATATAAGCTGAGAGTTTTGTGAGGGTTTTGAAAGCCACGATTTGTCTTTGACTATTTACTTATTCATCTAACATTGCAATCATGTTCCCCTTATTGTTAAGTGTATCTCATCAGAAAGGAGCAATTTATAAAAGAAGCTGTGGCTCCTTCTGTGCAGCACTGCAAGTAATAGGCACTCACTTTTATTAGCGGTTTTTGTGTGCTCGGCACTGTTCTCAGGGATGCTGCACGTATTAAGTTATTTAATCCTTATAGGTACATTTTGTAAAAAGCATATCATTATCTACGTCTTCTAGAGGAGAAGACTGAGGGTCAGAGAGGTTGGTGGTCTCTCTAAGCTCACACAGCAGAGCCTCTAGTCTTCTCCATGGCTCCCACCACATTGCTATGACTGTTGGGAATGCTATTCCAATATGCACATCCTGGCTAATAACGTGAAGCCATGTGAGCAATTTCTCATTTCTAAATTAAATTTAAAAACAAACTTAGTCTTAGATTTAATTTCACTTTGATACATGTTACTATTCATTGACTAAAATATACATTTCTGTCATATTTTAAAGGAATTTCATTAATTATTGCTACTGAAATTGGCACTGAAATTGTAAATGATGATTTTCAAATAGCACTTTAGTTGAAACCTAGTTTCCAATGCATCATTAAATATTAGAGCATAGAGACAGCAGTAACCATACAGTTATATTTTCCTTAACCATATCTGATTTAAAAACATATAAAATACTTCATTTTGAATGGTAGATAAATGCTAGTATTTTACTATAATTATTGTAGATGCCATCTCTATAAAAGTTGTTTGCATTAACCATTTACTCAAAATTCTGCAGTTTATTTTGTATTCAGTTTCAGTTCTCCTCAACTGATATTTTACTCCACTAAAAGACATGTTCAAGAAACCACAGAACAGAGGTTGCAAATTTGTGATCTGAGGGCAGTGTGGTCAGCAGAGGTGTTTGGTCTGCACAGCATTAGCCTGCACAGATTGTGTGTGTGTTTTCAGTATTTAAAATAGAAGCTTACCCCATAAAAACCCAAATGTCTTGTCCCTACGAGGAAAAACTACTCTATATCTGTTACTGCTGCGAAAACTTCAGGCAAACCTGAGAGGTTTTGTCTTACAGAAAAGGGGACACCTCTCCAGGTCTCTCCAGCCCCCATTGCTCCTTTATTTCCTAACAATGAGATATATTCCTATTTAGAGATGCCAAATAATATTTGCTTGTGGCTTTTAAACATTTTTAACACAAGTAAAGACATATGCACCCAAGAGCACGTTTAATAACTCGTCACAAAAGGAACATTGGGGGATGAAGATTAAGACAAAGAGAGGAGCCCAGCTGCACCCAGAAGCACCCTGTGGCCCCTCCACGCCCGACCCCCCATCCCTTCAAGGAAACTTTACACTCCCATTTACTTTGCTCTGTTTTGATTTTAATTACACAGCTTGTACCTTTTATGTCTGACTCCCTCCATCCATCACAACTGTAAGGAAGTAAGATTGATGTTTGTCCTAAGATGTGGCAATAAATCTTTCATGTATGGACCCACTCTACTGCTGATGGACATTTGCAGTGTTTCTAGCTCGGGGTTAAGAATAGAACGGCTACAAACATCCTCTTGCACTTGTCTTTTTGTGAACATACGTACGTGTCTGCGTTGTTTATAACTCTGAGTTCAGTTGCTGGGTAACTGGGTGTGCATGTGTTCCAATGTTCAGCTCGAGGGAAGACTGTCTGGCGCTTTCCCAAGTGGTGGCATCAATTTACACTCTCAGTGACGGAGATTTCCAGTTGCTCCCTATCCTCACCACCACATCAGCACAGGGTGACAAATGTATCTGTTTGCATTCTGCTATGTGTCGAGGTATCTTATGATTTTAATTAGCATTTCTCTGATAGCCAACCAAGTGGTGAACTGTTTATAAATTTATTATCAATTTATATAGGTACTTATATATATATGTGTTTTCTGCTTTTTTGGCCATTTTTCTATATTGGGTTTTCTGTATTTATATTCATAGGGGGTTATTTATACATTTGGGATGATAGTTATTTTTGTTTGTATATTTTGTGCAAGTATCACCCCTCACTCTTGCCTGCCTTTTACCCTCTCAATATTGCTGTTTTATGGTTAAAGATAATGTAGTTCAATTTATCAATCTTTCACTTGATTGTTAGTGCTTTTTGTGTGCTCTTTAAGAAATTTTTGTCAACCCCAATCTATGAAGATACTATCCTTCATTTCTTTCAAGTTTAATTAGTTTATCTTTTAAAGTTAGATCAATAATCTGGAATTATTTTGTGTAATATGTGTTGTAGAGATCAATATTCCTTTTTATTTTTCTAAAGTAATATATAATTGTTCTTATACATTATACTTCAAATGAAATATTTCACTTGACTTAAATAATATCTCTAGGGTATGAATGTGCTGATTTCTATATTTGCAATCTGAGAACTGTGTGGGTAAATGAAGCTTAATGAAATATCTACTCAAAATTAAATGGCCAGCAAATTGTAAGTGAATGGGTCGAGATCTTATGTTATGTGTGTCTTCTTCATAAGTTCAGTTGTTATAAATTTCCAGGAGGAATAGATGCTGAAATTTCAAGTTATTTTATCTGAAAATAAGCTTAAAACATAATTTTCTCAAGGATTGTGGGAAGATGGCAACGGACTAACAGGCAGAGCTGAATGGTCTCACAAAAAACAATGGGGAACATGTCCAAAGCTGTCTGAGGGACTTGCTTTGGAGCTCAGCTGCCCGGGACAGTGCTACACAGCTCCCAGGACGGTCAGGGACAGAGAGATGCAGAAGCAGAAATGAGTAATGTGAGTTACCAAACCCCTATGGCAACCGCCCATCCTATTAAGCTATTAAGCTGGGGTAAAACCCCGGCTCACTGTAGCCAACTGAAGGGGTGCAGACATCTTCCTCCCTGTCAGCTGTTACAAGGGAAAAGGGAGGGGAGGTCAGGGTGTTTTTATTCAGTGAATTTGGCCAGCAGAGCCCTCTTTGAATCCTGATCTGGAGATTCAACACAGGAACACAGGAAACCCGAGACTGAAACACCTCTGTGGAATGGGGCCTAGAAACTACATGGACAAAAACTGCTCCTGCTCTCTGTATCCAACCCCTGGGAGAAAAATCTGCAGCCCATTATTGAGTCCCTGGCACGATTTTGAAAACTTAAACTGGGCAATTTTAAAGACTGGGAATAATTTGAATCAAATATCAAAGAAGAGCTGTGGGGGTAAAAAAAAAACAATAAGCAAGAGAGAGAAATTAGCCATCAGAGTAAATATGCCAACATATTCAGAGGCATAGATATCAGCAAAAAATTACAACCCATACTAAGAAACAGGAAGAGATGGCCCAGCCAAAAGAACAAACCAAATATCCTAAAGAGATACAGGATTTAATGCAATTAATCAGTGATAATCACATAACTCTCCTAAATCACTTCAAAGAATTTAAAGAAAATATGACTAAAGAAATAAAGGATATTAAGAAGACACTGGGAGAGCATAAAGAACAGTTTGAAAGCCTGCAAAGAAAAAGTAACAGACCTTATGGGAATGAAAGACACGATGGATGAGATTAAGAATACATTAGAGGCACACAAGAGCAGATTTGAGTTGCTTGAAGACAAAATTAGTGATTTCAAAGACAGAACATCTGAACTGGAAAAGACAGGAGAACAGAAAGAGAAGAGAACAGAAAGGAACGGAGTGTCAGGGAATTGAATGACATTGCAAAACACACAAACATTTGCATTATTGGTGCCCCAGAAGGAGAAGAGAATGGAAAATGGGCAGAAAAATATTTGTGGAAATAATGACTAAGAACTTCCCAGCCCTTATGATGTACCCCAAACAGAATAAATCCAAATAGACCTACCCTGAGTCACCTACTATTCAGAATGACAAATATCAGAGATAAAGAGAGGATTCTGAAAGCAGCAAGAGAAAAGCAAAGCATCACATACAAGGGAAACTCGATAAGATTACGTGTCAACCTCTCATCAGAAACCATGAAAGAGAGAAGAAAGTGGTATGATTTATTTAAGGTACTAAAAGAGAAAAACTGACAGCCAAGAAATCTGTATCTGGCAAAGCTGTCCTTCAAAAATGAGGATGAGTTCAAAGTCTTCACAGACAAACAAAAACAAATAGAATATGTTAGCAAACCTCCAGATTTGCAAGAGATACTAAAGGGGGTGCTTCAGCCTGAAAGGAAAAAACAAGGGTGAGAGATTTGGAGAAGAGTTTAGAAATGATGATTATTAGGAAGGGTAAACTAAAGGATAAGAAGACAGACAATAGAACAATATGATAACAGAGAGCAGAAGGACAGAATGGATGAAGTAAATCAAAATTTTTAAGTAGCCCTTCACATCTATCCAATGAACCCAGAAATATGGAAAGAAGACCTTTGTTGGGCAAGAACACTCCAGGAGCAGCAGAAAGTGGCACAGAGGATTAAAAAGAGTGAATCATCAGCAGAAGCAAAGATTTCTCACCAAAGTCAATTCCTGAATATGACTTTGAAAGTGATGAGATTGTTGCCGTTTGTGCAGCTGTTGCTGAGAAACAGAAGAAGGTTCAACAAATAAAACGATGGTTATTGTGTCTGCTTCTGGGGCTGTAGAGACCATAACTGAGAAGGAAGCTGGTGCTCCAACACCAGATGGCTCTGCTTTTATCAAAGCCTATTGAAGGAAAATGCAGAGCATGAATTATTTGAATCTGTCTTTTATGATTACCATTTAAAGTTTTAGATACAGGGACATTTATTCTGGAGAAACAGGGCAAAAATCCTGTTTGTAAGGTAAGTTTTTCAGATGAAACTTATAAATCTAAATGGTAGCATTATTGTATAGTATTTGGACTATGCTTTGATAAGTTATGGTTTATACTTAAGATTAGAATTCTGAGCAAAATGTTTTTGATGTATAAATTTAATTTAATTTAAATGTATGAATGGATACATTTTAAAGACACAACTTGAAAAGCAAATTCTTGAATACTAAATAACTTGGCAAGTGTTATTAAAATTTTGACTCATTGACTTTTGTTTTATGATAAAGGAAATAAGTGATTGCTTTCTCTTCTAGAAATATTCTTCTAGAAATATTCACTTTGTTTTCCTTGCTTCTGCAGAATAAGTTTGTCACAAGCCTTAATTTTTTAAAATATTCATTTTGATTCAAAGTTGTGGCTTTGTTATATGTGAAATCTTTGAAAGTTCAGCCAAAATGCATGCAAATGTGAATATTCTGAAGTTTCTCTTAATTTTGATTGTGCTCAAGTTTTTGGCTTTATAGAAGTTATAACAATGGTAGTTGCCTCCTTCAGTATTTGTTGGATTTGTGAAGCACTGATAAATATCACAATGATGGTTTTATTTTTTAGATTATTACTATTAGGTAGGTTAGTCCTTACCACAAGTGAGTCATTTTTGAAAATGTGCATTTTTTAATGGGTAGATTTTACAGATACAACATAAGAAATTGTACCGCTACATTTAAAAAAATAGGGGATTTACAGATACAACATAAGAAATTGTACCGCTACGTTTAAAAAAATAGGGGATGATGTGGGAGAAGGAGGGGGATACGTGGGAATTCCTCATACTTTTGATGTCAATTTTTTGTAATCTAAAACCTCTTTAAAAATAGTTTATTATATTTAAAAAACATAATTTTCTCACTAATTTATTTTGCCATTTAACACACTTCTTTATATATAGCAGTAATGAATCAACGATCATTAAATTATTGGCTTCAGGTAACATCTCATTTGAATCAGAAACTAGAACCCCATTTAATATACTATAATTGCAATGCTCTTCTCATTAAACAAATATCAAATGCTCCTGATAAAAAGATTTTAAAAGAGATGTTGATAATGTCCTGATAAAAGAAAATTGCATATTAAATTACTGGAAAGCTAGTTCCTTCCTCCTTCCATAGTGATAGCAATGGAAGTATAAATAAACTTAGAATTTACCTATAGGAGGGCATAGTTCGTAAACTCCAGTGAGTGTCCTTAATTAATCAGATCTAGAGAAGAGAACTCTACTGAGGACTGCTGCTATCTACTTCCCAGTAGTTTCAATTATAAATATTAATTTATGCCTAATTTGGCAGCTTCTATCACCATCTACTATACTATGTAGATACTCGTCTGTCTTCCCCCTCTAGTTTATGAGATCCGTGAAGGCAAGCATTTTTGTACTGCTTTGTAGCACTGCTGTATGACCTGAACCTAGAAGGTCCTGACCCATCTTCGGCACTTAGGATTTGTCAGGTGAATAAATGCAGTAACCTTTTCAGATAACTGTATTATACCTCCTCTTGGTCTTCCATGGGAAGAAATGTGGTCTGCTACAGTAGGAAGCAATAAGGTTTAGATCCTTATAGCTCTCAGTAGACCTCAGAAGCCTGCAAGATAGTAAGAGTTATGCTCTCATTTTTACTGGACCTGAGAAAACATCTTCCTCCAGTAGATATTTGATGCCAGATCAAGAGTTGGGGTCGCCATGACCGTCTTTAAAGTCTGGATAGAATTCAGAGGATTCAGATAGACTCCTCTGAACCCCCAGGTTAGCACTGACGTCCTGCATGGTAAGCCGTGCATGGTCCAGGGTGCGCATACCCCACATGTGCTGGAAGTCACCTTCCTCACTGAAGTCAGCATGAGCCGACTCTGGTACCACGGGCAGAACAATGAGCCCTTCTGTTTACTTGATCCACAAATCTCAAATAAAATCAGTGTCTTTCTTTTCTGTGTTTCAAGAGTCCAAGGTCCACACAACGTGGGCAACCAATTGAGACTTGCATATGAAGTGGGGCCTCTGGGATTTGATACCCAGAGTGAAGCTATGGACTACAAAAATAACACCCAAACCACAGAAGGAAGTTCTTCAAAACACCCTCACTTCCTTGGCTCTTGGTGGAGCCTGAAGAACAAATCCTTCCCGAGAGAATTCTGAATCACTAACAGGATGTAAACCATCTCTGCTGCATGAATAAACCTAAGAATATTCTGGAGGAAATGATCTTAAACCCAGATTAAGGAATTCTAGCAAGTTCATCCCCAGGGATTATGAAGTGTGAGTGACAGAGCAGATGCAGCGGGGGCCACAGTGAGTGTCAGTGGAGGCAGCAGGCAGACACATTACAGATTTAGACTCATTGAACACAGGGTGTAAATTTATTACATGGCTCATAGTCAGGAAATAAGAGAGTATTCACAAGTATGGCCAAGGAATATGGGACTGCCAAGAAGGGCTGGAAAGATTAGGAAAAAGGATCAAAATATCAAATAACACTCATAGAAATGAAAATATATTTTTATGTATGTGTGTGTCCATGCACATTTATTCAAATTAATGTCTTGAACTTACACAAAATGAAAATGAGAGAGCAAAGAGATAAATAATAACAATAAGCAGTACAATGAAGAGAGGGAGAGTTGTCTATATATTTATATATTTATAATTTATTACAATAATAGATAAACTTAGTGGAGAAAAATTGGGATGGAAAATATTTAAAGATATGCTGCATAATGTTTTCTAGAATGAATGGAGAACACACATCCTTGGAAACCCAAGTCCCAAGAAATCACAAACCACATCATTTTTAAATAAACAAACACACCTGAATGTATAATAGTGAAAAATGCAAAATACTATAGTCGAAGAGAAGATATTATAAACAGAGAGAAAGAACAATGGGCATACTACAAAAAAAAACCAACCCAAAAAACAACCAATAATTAGAGTGACTATCATGTTCTCATAAATAACAATATAAATAAAGAGGTTTAGGCTCCTTGAATTGCAATGCAGGAAATTTATGATATTGACTAATTTAGGTATTATTGTTAATTTTTCACTATTTAACATAAGTATTACTTAATTACATGTATATGTTACAATTCTGGGCTAACCATTAAAAGAATAGATTTCAATTTATAATTTTTGTAATGAGTAGAGACAAAAAATGTAATATACAAAAAATGTAATATAATATAAAGGACAAAAATCAATCAGGAAAACAGAAAAATGAAAGAAACAAGAATGAAAATAAGAAAAATTAGAGTAATAAGAAGAACAAAATAATATGATAGGTATAAATATGTGTGTCAGTATTAACAAGAGATTTGAGTGGACTCAAAGTCTTTTTTAGAAAAGAATGCTTATTAGACTGATTAAAGAAAGAAAATCCAGACATATAATATTTATATGTTTAGAAACATAAGTTCACTAAAACGTTGAAAGTACAAGTATGAAAAATATATGAAAAGCAAGAACTAACCAAACATAACTTAAGGTGTATTTTTGTGTCAGGCAATAATATATTTTAAGGCAAAAATAAATTAAAAAATATTAGAGACAAGAGGCTCACACATAATGACCAAAACCTAATGCACCTGGAAGATCCAGCAACTCTAATCTTGTATACACTTAAGAAGAAGACTTTAATATCACACATACTCACTCACAAACACACATTTAACAAAATCAGGGTAAAATGCTATGTTCATAAGCACAATATGAAGTTTGTAAACACCTCCCTTCCTATTATGGATAGATAAAACAGATGTCAGTACAAATATGGAAGATTTGAGCAAAAAAATCAACACAACTCATTTAATGGACATACCTAGGATTTTATGTTATCAAATGGATAATATATTTTCTTTCTAAACATAAAACATTTTTAAAAAATGACCCCTTAGTGGGATAAAAAATTGAAATACAGGTTTCACCATTTTAAATTAGAATCAATATTATCTTTAT
This sequence comes from Cabassous unicinctus, assembly GCA_029593785.1. NCBI lineage: Eukaryota > Metazoa > Chordata > Mammalia > Cingulata > Chlamyphoridae > Cabassous > Cabassous unicinctus. The sequence continues at coordinate 2,119 of JAQZBX010051970.1, read as the reverse complement.
ATTGCACATGCATACACAGTCTCATACTTTATAAAACATAAATACTCCTTATCCTTTATTAAAATCATCAAAATCAAATAGATGCATAATTTCAGCATTTGCTACCTCAGATTGCCTAAAGAATGGAATTCAGGCTCTTCAAAATCCTAAGCAAAGTTCTACTGACTTCAGCATGCTTTTGAAATTCTTATCCTTCTTTCCACATTCATTGAGCCTCCTACGCTCATACTACAGCAAAATGCGCGCACCCTCAAGGACCTATGCTTTGTCTTTATCTCTGAGGCCTGATGGTTTCACTGTCCATGCCACAGCCTCCGAAGGGGAGCGGACATGGCTCAAGCAGCTGATTGCCCGCCTCCCACATGGGAGGTCCCGGTTTGGTTCCCAGTGCCTCCTAAAGAAAAAACAAACTGACAATGAGCAGACAACAAGCAGGCAATGAGCAAAAACAAATGAGCAGGTAGTGGATGGGGCTCAAGCAGTTGAGTGCCTGCCTCCCACATGGGAGGTCCTGGGTTTGGTTCCCAGTGCCTCCTAAAGAAAAAACAAACTGACAATGAGCAGACAACAAGCAAAAAACAATGAGCAGACAAAGAGCAAAAACAATGAGCAAAAACAACGAGCAAAAAACAAACGAGCAAACAGATGAGGGCGCCGTCTCTCTCGGGGTGTGGTAGAGGTCAGCCTGTATTTCACCATCCACTCAGTTTTGAGACACAGTCTCCATTCTTGGTGAAGATCCTCGTCGTTGCTTCCACTGGACTCTGTTCTTACTCCCACCCACAGCCCCACTGCCATTCCTCGTTGCACATGTCTCTGCGCGCGGACCATAAGCCCCTTGAAGTAGAAAGCAGCTCCGCCTCCTACCCAGCACAGCTGCCCCTCATAGAGGCATCCAACACCCATTTCTTTAGGTGTCGGGCTTCATGTTTTATCAGAAGGAAAGTTTGTTCATTTTTGGTGCTATATAATTGACTCACATTTTAGCTGCTGGCCTTGGGGCAACAAAGAGTCTGCGTTTGCTTTCATTTTACCCTGTTCCACCAGGGAGAGATCCCTTAATATTTTTATTTACCAAATTAGATCTTCTTCAAATATTTCTCATTGATTCACTGAGAAGGAATTACAGAATCATTCCTGAGCTGAACATGCCTCTTTGGTGGGTGAGGGAGGGTGATATTGACTTCGTTAAATCAATTTGCTGAGTTTCTCAGAGTTGGAAATGATTGAAGATAGTCCTACTAGTGCAGAAAGTGCTTTGTCTTTGAAATTACATGCTTTCGTTAAAATGTTCTCTTTAGCTTAGTAATTGTGTGTGCACACAATTATTGCTCCAAGAATGTTTCGGGCAATCTGTGTCTTTTTGAGTTTTCTAAGTATTTATTTACATAGTAGGAAACATATTCTCTTAGATTTCCTTTTCCATTAAATCTTGACTGAAAAATACATTTATTTCCTAGGGTTATTCAATTCCAATTTTTAACCCCGTTATGGTCTCTTTTAAATCTCTGCTTTTATTTGAGGAATAAACATCTTGATATTGTTTGCTTTCAATCTGTATGAACACAAGGTCAAATAAAACGCACAAGATAATATTTAGTGCCTTGATCCATAGTGAAATCTAACAGGAATCTATCACCTGAAGCCTAAGGAGTGACAACATTTATTATCACTCTTTCTCAAACTCCAGCTTTATTTATTTTGTGAGCAGTCAAAAGAAAATAGCACAGTTAATGGGCAATTCAGCAAAGAATCACTTTTCAATTATGAGGGAACAATTTGTTAGTGTCAGAATACGGAATTAGAGGAAGTGCAGCCTGTTCTAAACAATCATTTTTAAACATTAGATGACATAAAGAATTATTGTGCTTGCTGGTTTATTAAAAAAAAAAAAAAGGTGGCTCATCACATCCCCAGCGAGGCTGCATGTGCTCCAGTGAGTGAGGGCTTCTGGTTAACACAGCACCAAGTAGTCACAAAGAAACTTGGTGCAGTGGGCACTGCACAATGCAGTGATACAGGGACTTGGCATACATTATATTGTTTAATCGGTGTTTCAAGGAGTAGATATTCATGACACCCAGTATTATACATGCAGAGATCTTGCAAAACTGAAGAG
>JAQZBX010051969.1:0-19247 GCA_029593785.1 Cabassous unicinctus | reverse complement strand
TCTGACGAGATAAAACTCTGAACTCCTTGGAATTAAACTGTTTCATTTTCTGAAAACAGTGGTAGCAGTCTATATCACAGCAGAAGGTTGAGAGAAAATTTTTCTGTGTGTGATCAGTTCTTTCTAGTCCTTTAAAGAAAAACAGCAAAAACACATTGAAACACAACTTCTATTTAAGAGTATCTTTAGAAGGATGTCAGAAGTCATATGCAAACATGACTGGTTAAATCTAGGACATACAAAGGATTGGTAGTTTTGATTTTTTACTATATTCACTGCCTGTCTTTCCCCAGAAATATAAGAACCCTGGGAGGAAGGGAAGGAGGGAAGGAGGGAGGGAGGGAGGGAGGAGGAAGATTGAGTTAATGAGCTAAGGAAAAGCAAAGCAACAACTGATTTTCCTCCACTTATATTTAACTCTTTATAAGTTTTTATTTTACAGATGCTGGGGAAAGTTTGACCCAATAGGCATGTGCTGAGCACCTGATACATCAGACTCAGTACTTGGCACAGGTAGAGAGATGAAAAAGGCATGAATCATTCCCTCAAGGGGTTTCAAGTTCAAGGGGGAGGGAAAAGCATGTGTGTATTCCTGCAAGCAACTAAAACGGTATTTTACAGACATCTGAGCACAGGTCAAAAGACACTTTGCAAAACATTAAGAATACAGCACGTAAAATATTTAATAGCAAAATGAATTTTCAGTCAATATTGATGTGATAAATCTGTGCCTGATTCCTGATGGAATGAAGAAAAAAAACTAAAGAAAAATAATCAGACCAATATACAAATTAATGGTTTGAAGAAAAAAAAATAGTAATAATGACTAATTTGAAGTGGGAAAACATATCTGTAACACTCAGTCATATGTTCAAGCTGCTGCCACAGGAGAACACTTTTTCTAAAAAGCTGTAAAGTCTGTTTTGTCACAGTATTTTTCAAGCTCAGCTGCACATAGTGATTTGAGCCTGAGCCTAGCAATGCAGGCTCTGACCAAAGAGAACTGTCATGCCTGAAAGGAAAAGCAATGAGCAGAGACATAACAAAGGGATATCCACTTTGGATTTTGCTGCAAGACCTGATGAAAAAAGAATCTGGGGGATTTGGAGGACTGTATTGTTTAAGTCTAAAATCGTAACAGCAGATAAAATTTATTTAGTATTTACTAGATGTGCAGCTGTTTGCTTGTGACAGTTTGAGATTGTTTTTTGAATACCCAAAAGAGAATGATTATGTTTTTAAACTAATCTACTCCTCTAGGTGTGATACCCTTTTGTTGCATTAAATTCAGTTGAGGGGCCTTTGATTCACACTGAGTCTCCACCCTCTTGCTCGGTCTGATAAAAATGGAAACACAAAGAGACACAGACAGACAAACACAGGAAAAGGAAGCCACCATGTTTTATCCTACCATGTAAGAAAGAGGACTAGAGGATCACTTCAGCACAAAGCTCCAAAAGGCTGGGCCCACGGAGTAGCTCAAGAGGAGACAAGCCCTTCTATATGCCTGATAGCTTACAGGTATACTTGGATGAGAGCAGAACAACCGACACTGATAGAGGATGCCTGGAAAGAGACAAGCCTTTGCCTGGTTGTCCTCAACTGAGCTCAAACCTCAGCACAGATTGGTGGCCATCTTGCTTCAGCAAGTGGCAGCTGACTTTGGTGAGAAGGCATTTCTGATGGTGCCTTAATTTGGATGTTTTACAGCCTCCGAACTGTAAACTTTTACCCCAAACAAATCCCCTTTATAAACGCCAACCCATTTCTGGTACTTTGCATCCACAGCCCTTTGCCAAACTTGCTAAATATCATTCCATTTTAATTTGGTAGATTTTGGATGGACAAATGCCTATATGTAAATTCTGGCCCAAAACATTTTTTTCTCTGCCCATTTACCCCAGCAAAGTATAACACTCAATTATTTTAGTAGAAAGGTAGATAAGGAAATAAAGAGCTTCACACATCTCTAATTATACCTTCTGTCCAAAGAATTCCTTGTGAGTAATAAGAGTGAAGCTGAGGCACCATAGATGCTACCTAACTTTCGCATTCCTCTCTGATGGATCTTGTATGGCTCTAGCTAGCATTAAAAAGTCCTTTCAAATGGAATATGAAACATTCTAAACAGGTGGGACTTGAGTAACATAGAATACATAAACTTAGGGATATCCTGCCAGTAAGAATACAAATTAAAATCACCTTTCTCGAGAACAATTTGACAGCACTGATTAAAGCCCCCCGAAAGTAAATTTCCTTTGATCAGCAATTTTCATGTTTGAGGTATTTTCTAGTTTAAACTAAGCAGAAATATGCACAAATATGGGTGAGCAAGAATATACAATAGTATGTTTATAATGGGAAAAAAAATAGAAGCAATTTAAATTCCCGATGGAACTCTGGATAATTCTACCTTAGAATAGAATGATAGCTTTTTAAAATAATGTTATAGAAGAGTGATTCTCAACATTGGCATTAGTGACAGTTTAGACTACATAGTTCCTTGTGTCTGTTGTTCTCTGCCCTGTGCACTGTAGGATGTTTAGCAGCATGCCTGGCCTCTACCCAGTATATGCCAGTAACAAAAACATTTCCAGACACTGCCAAATGTCCCCTGGGGATTAAAATTACGTCCAGTTGAGAATCACTGTTATAGAGGAATATTTATTATCATGGGAACATGTTTACAATGAGCGAAAAGATGAAAGAAGGAGGCTACAAAGCACTATGACAAATACGTCTCTCTCTCCCCTCCCTTTCTCTTCACTCATGTGTGTGCATATGTACATGCATATGAACACACATTTTTTTCAAAGGATTGAAGTATATTCGTGAAAATATTAATAAAATTACTCCTGTTGGTGAAATTATAGGTCTTTTTTTTTTTTTTTTTTTTTTTTTTTGGCTCTTTGGTCCAAGTTTTCTAAAGTGAATTTGTATTCCCTTTGCCATAAAGGACAAAATGAGTGGCCTCTGTGAGCATCTCTAAAAGGTCCTGCAGCATAAATAGGACATAGTGGCTGCTTGCAAAGTGAAGGGTAATCAATGACTAAGGATTATAAGATAATTTTTGAAATATTTTCTAAGAGGGCATTCCCCCTCCCCACCTAACACTGAATTCTCAACTGCAAGGACAACAGAAGATCTGCAGATGTAGAGAAAGGGTCTGCTCTGTTGAGCATGTCCTCCTCACCAAGCTAAGACACTGACCTAACTGCTCAGTATTGTTTGAAAACTAAGGATTACACGTGGAATTAGCCCCTAGTCAACTTGGAACAAGAAGACAGAAAACCAACATTCCTGTGGTACTATGCTTGACAAATGTACTCTCCAGGGGTATTTGTGTGCGTAGAATGTGTAAAGAAAATAAGCAGTAGCCACTTATGAAATACTTGGGTCTGACAATCATAGGCATCATTCCATTTCCCCAGGCCTTACTTTTTCTCCTTTGTGCACACGTGTGGGTGTGCATACAGACACACACACACACACACACCACACACATTTCCAGAAAAAAATCTTTACTTGGAAACAAGGTCATTCAAAGATATAGGCCTGGATATGAAAGGTGCTGATCCTGACATGGATTCTTGGGCCCCACAGTTATACCCAAGAGAGTCATGCTCTCAATCACCTCTCCTATCGCGCTTCAGTGTGGAGTTCCTACATTACTGACAGGGAGGAGGATGTGCTACTAAGAAAGAGGAGCACAAGGGTGCTTAGAGAGGCAGCGAGGGGCAGCAAAATCAACTTTTTCCAGCTTTGCAATTCTACTTTGTGTGGCCCAAACACTGACAGGCAGCTAGTCCTGCTGTTAATAAGTCTTTCTCAAAACTAGTTCACTAGAAATCAACAATTGTATCCAGAGATTCTATACAAATGTAGAGCTTCAAAAATATTTTCCACGTATCAAATATTTATTCCAAGCTATGCAAGTGTCTACTGAAATCAGTCATAGTAAGTGGTGATGACACTTGCCTCTGAGCAACCTTGAAAACCAAGGATTTAGACATTATTGAACATTTCCTGGTGGTGGTCTTTCTCTTTTTTGAGGACAAAACTCTTCTTGGTTTCTGACTACTGAACCTATTTTTACTTATAATCCATATAAATGTAAATGAATTTTTACCCATAAGGATAATGTGTATTTTAGATCCTGTGTAATTTTTTTAAAAGATGAACAGAACTACCATATTTCTCTAAGACTTGATAACCTTAAAGATTCCTAAACAATGTTCTTAGGTTGGATCTGAAAATTACAAACTCTTTGAGACTAGTTCCTAACAAAGCATCTAGGAAGCTTTACAGGGGTGCTTTTGAGTAACTCCAAGTATATCATATAGAGGGGGAATTGCATTTCTAAGCCCATTAACTTAAGGTAGAATGTTCTATCTAGGAACGATACATCCTTAGATGTGTTTTTCAGGGAGAAGAAATTGGAGTGCAGAAAGGGATGAGGGGAAAAAAAACAAAGCTATTGTGATTCAGTAAAAACAAAGTGATTTTTCCATAATACTGTTAGAAGTAATGCCAAGTGATTCTCATGGGAGCCAACTCATTAGCCTGTTCACTCTTCAAGAATCCAGCACAGAGATGTACAGAGAGAATGTTCTCCTTTTCTGCCAAGAGAGACACAAATTTTTTCCTACCAAGTTTGAAGAGGAGAATTAAACTCATTAAGCATTTCTAAGATCTCACTCCTATCACATTCTGATTTTTCTTTCTGGCCTTTTTGACAGCTCATGTAGACTGGATAAGAGTTTAAAGGGAAGCCTAATTTTGCTCACTCTAAAGAAAACACATTGACCTCTTAGGAGAGAGTTTGGGGTTGGTACAGAAGAGCCAAACTTAACAGGAAGGCTTTACTTTGCAGGATTCTCTGCTCCTTCCTAATTTGTTCTGGATCTTATAATTCTTTGACACAGCTGAGTTAAAAACCTGCAGGGTTCTAGGTGTCTTGGACCATTGCACACAAAAAAGAAAATTATACACACACACAAACATAAATACCCACCCATACTCTAAAAAGCAACCAACCTAAGGCCATGTAAATATCTAAGCCATGCAAGCGGTATGATGGTTGATCACGTGTTGAAAGCCAGTCATGGGTCAGAGTTCAGAAATCCTTAAACAGGTATTTATTTCCTGTTTCTTTCTTCCCTGGCATGGTTTCCTCATTTCCTTCTACTATTCTTGGGGATGTATATCATATGGAAAAGATCCAACTGCTTGCCAAATCATTCATGAAGCAAAAAAACAAAGGATTCATTAACGAATAAAATGATAAATATTGAGTATGCAGATTATGTAGAAGTGAAGTCTCACAAAATTCCATTTTTCACCAGATGTTTACTGTAGCAGTTTGATATTGTTTATGAATTCCAAAAATAGATATTGGATTATGTTTGTGAACTGGTCTGCTCCTCTGGGCATATTAGATTGTACTGGATTCATAGGTTTCACTTTTACTTGATTGAGTTGTGATTAGGGCTTTGATTGGGCCATGTCAGTGGGACTTCGAGTCCTTGCCCCCTTGGTGAGCGGGGACTCACAGAGGAAACTGCACAACTACACGGCAGAGGAGTTAGTTGGAGTTTTAATGCTGGAGCCCCTGGAAGTAAATACACAGAGGAGCAGATACGTGAAGAAAGAGAGAAACCTCCATTAGACACAGCAGAGGCCTTGGGAAGAGAGACAAGCCATTTGCCTGATAGTTTACAGCTGGCCTTGTGGAGAGAAGAGAGCATCTGAGTCTCAGAGAAATGAACCCTGGGAGAGAGAGGAGACATATCCTAGCCTACAGCTGATATTGGAAGAAGCTGGGACCATGGAGCCCTAAGAGGAAGAGGAAGCTTGAACCCTTGCAGACATCACCAGACATCTTGCTCCATAACACGTGGCAACAGACCTTGATGAGGGAAGTAACTTACACTTTATGGCCTGGTAACTGTAAGCTTCTACCCCAAATAAATACCCTTTATAAATGCCAACGGATTTCTGGTACTTTGTATCAGCACCCCTTTGGCTAACTACTTTCCCATGTCCTCACAAATAATGGAAAAGAAACTAATGCCCATAAGGTAGATGTCCCAGAAACCAGGGTCTCCATCTACTAATAAAACATGCCTTTATATTAACCCAGTGATAATATTTCTCCCACCTTGGAAGAATGCTACATCTTAAAAACTCTATATTTTAGCTGCTATTTTCTTTCCTCTGCTACAACTGGGTCTTGATCTCTCTCTATGGCTTTTTAAACACAAAGAAAATAACTTTATCAGTTATTTAGAAGACTTAAAATTCATTTTTGAAGACTCTCCAAACTCAGTACCAAATATCACTTCTTGTTTCCCACTCCCAGGATCACCCTCCCTATGAAGTGAAACTATGGTGAGCCTTCTCCAACAGTGCTATCTCCATGTAAGTCTGCCTGAACACACCCATCTATGCTTATGTGTGGTTTTTTTTTCCAAAAACAAGAATTTGATCATTTAGAAAATTCGAAAAATTGGACATTTTGATTAAACTTTCTAAGACGCTTTCTTCTTCAAACCTTTAAAAACACATATTTTCAAAATGTACTACTTTCCAGCTGCAAATGTGAAGATAGCTAATTTGCCTAGGGTCCTATAACAGATAAGAATCTAGCAAGAATGTAAACAAATAGATGTTGGGCTTTAAGAGTTGAATGCTCTTTAATAAGTTGCCCTGTTTTTCTGTAAATGGCAAGAAGTTGTTTTGTGAGAAATGAGAGGTATATAATGCACCTAGTGCAGGATCTGAAACCAATAAGACACTCAAATATACTAACTTAAATTAACTTAGTTCTTTCCATGTATATAACTCTAATTTCTTTTCTACCTTCTCTCTTTAGGATTAAAGACACCTCCATTTTGCCAACTGTGCCTCTTATTTAGATGACGTTTGGGCTGTCTTCTTCTATCTTATCCTTCATGTGGTTTAAATTTTGTTGTGGAATCTTTTAAATGTCTGATGTTGCTAAGCAATTTTTTTCTGGTTTGATTAATTTAGTTCTAGTACAAACAAAAATATAACCAAATGGTTTGATCTTCACTAAAGCTTCTTTTCTTCCAAAATAAACATATTCTACTTTTGTGTCAAAAGACCTATGATGTGGTTCCAGACCTTCACAGAGCTCGGGGTGATCATAATCTTAGCAGTTTAAGAACTTCACCATCATTGTTATGTAGAAAAATGGAGAGTGAATAACAATAAGTAATAAAGCACTTAAAAAAAAACTTCAAATTAATGAGAGGGAAAAATGTGTGAGTTTCAAATTATAAGCTGAGAAGGAAAATGTGTGACTTCTTTTTTTAATTCTTTCAGAATCTAAATAGTATATGAAAAATAGAACCCTTAATATTCAGGGAAACACTTTGATATGCCAAAATGTGGTCAGAAAATAGTAACACGTTACTGAAATAAACCAATGTGATGAAAAATCTCCTGATGTTTGACCAATCGATATGATTTTAGAATAAAAGTTAGCAAAGCAAAACATGAACTGCTTTAAATCACAGTTTACCAAGGCGATAACAAAACTGTAAAATGCCAAGTTAAAAGTATTGGCTTTAGAAGATCATTCAATATCTAGCTTCAAAATGTTTTCTCATTTGCTGCTTTCTTTTTTCTGGTTTTATTTATAAACACTGTGGAATATTGCTAGGATCATTGTTTTGGTAGAAAAAGTATACTATTCAAAGTAATGGGATTCAGAACAATTTTCTTTTATCCAAAGCTAATTTTAGGGTAGCTCTCTGTACATTTCCACCCTATTTTATAGCTATATTAAAATGTCAGAGCACTTTATGGATTGCCCCGTGCTTCAAGGGTTGCACTCAGAAATACCTACTGTGCTAGAGAGATGGGCCACAACAGTGAGAATTACACTGCTTTTGCTATTAACAGGAGAGAATGAGGGGAATTCAGTGAAAATGACTGACATTGAAGTTCACAGTGAATCATTTCTTCATTTGAAGTTATAGATTCTAATCAATCGCTGGGAAGGAATGAGGTTGGTAAAACTCTCTGAAGTGTTTTTGTGATACTTTTATTACACAAAAAGCTTTTGAATGAGAAAATAGGCCTTTAAATGGGATGCCCTCCCTAAGATATTTTACTCATTTCCAGTAAGTCGCCCTCAAAAAATGAACAATGCTTCTAACTGAACAATCACAGTATTTTGACACACTCAAGGCAAACTGGAGAGGGAGGGCTGAATTATGATGAAAGGCTGTACTATCATGACCTTTCCCACGAGCAGAATTGATGGATGTGCCACAGAAACATATTGCAGGGATGCGGATATATTTAGAAATGTGCCTGTGACTCATTTTGCCCAAAATTTGGCAGTAAATAGGGGGCAGATTACCCAATGGCAATGGAAGCCAACTCACTGCCTAAGGATGGGATTCTCTCATGTGGAATCACCTTCTGTAAAATGTACAGTTGCCTCCTTTTTGGAAATGTACAGAATGAGCTCAGAGCTTCATGAACTCAGCTCTGTTTTTAATTAAAATAAATATAAAAATAGTCGAGATCAAAAAGTTTTAACATCCATTATGACATGAATAAAAGTGAAAAATGTGTTACTTAAAAGCTTACACTGACTTCTGGCTTTTGCCTATGATCTAGAATTCTGAGAAAAAGTGTCATCCCTACCTTACCAACCAGAAAAAAAGCTGGATAAATAACAAACCTTGATTTTTCTTGAATCTAAAGAACTGTAGTCACAGGACATCCAACTAGCCTAAAACCTAAGAAGCGACAGGCATCTCCAAAGTAAGAGAGGATAGATGCAGGAGCTTGCTAGTAAGAAAGAACAGGAGGAAGCCAGTTGTCATCCAAGTGAGTAAGAAAAGTTCAGTAAACATTTAAAGGATTTCTTAAAGTCCAAGAGTGAGAATACAGAACCTCTGGTAACTGCAAACACAAGGGGAATTTACACTCTTTTAGTCGTTCTTCTCCATGGTACTCTACCAGTAAAACACAGAACTCCTCTTTCCCCTAGGCTAGCAGAATCAAGTAACAAACAATAGCAGTATATCAGTGGGGGAGGAGCGAGAATGGAAAGAAACCCTATATGAGGCACAGGTGCAAGGTCTCAGGCAGCAGGTAAAGCAAGAACATTAAGAAAAACCCACTTGCAAACCAAACCCCAACATAAACACAAGGTAATGCTAAAGGAATTTGAAGCCAGGTTACCATAGCAACCACAAAATCCAAACACAGCTCAACTTCTGACTAGATTGACTCACCACCCTACAATAACAGCCTAACAGAAGGGTACACCTATTTCCAGGCATAACTACTAGTTACCTCACTCTGTTGTTCTACACCTGATATTCAGTATTCAATGAAAAATTAGGAGACGTACAAAAAAAAAAAAAAAGGAACAAACAACCCTTTGAAAAGAGACAAAGCATTGACAGAACCAGGGATGGCCCATATGTTGGACCACAACAGGGAGCATATTTTAAAATTCAAACTTTATTTCAAATTCAAAAATAAAATAACAGATAAAAGACAGTTCAACAAGTTATGGAAGTATTACTCCTAAAAAGTTCTGTCCAGGCACTTTTATCTCATCTCATCCCATCAACAAACTCAATTGTTCCTCCAGTGTTCAGAAAGATACACAAATGAACACAGATTAGGTAAATGACCTAGTCAAGATCTCCTTATTAATGAAGAAAATGAAGAGGAAAAAATACTTAATCATATTTATATCTCACAAAACTGAACCCCATATTCATTTTTTATACACTAAAATAAACATGTTAAAGATGCTAGCAGAAAAGATTGTCAACATGCATGAATAGATGCTGAATTTCAAGTTAGATGAAAATTATAAGGAAGAGTCTAATGGAAATTCAGAAACAAATACACAGAAACAGAAATAAGGAATACTTTCAACTGTCTCGTCAGTGGTCACAAAAGAGCTGAAGAAAAATAAAATCAATGAACTTGAAGATAGGTCAATATAAATTACCCAAACTGAAACACAAAGAGAAAAAGAGTGAGTAAAACAAGAAACAAGCTTCAATAGCTATAAGACAATACAAACATACATTAACTGGAATCACAGAAGGAGATGAGAGAGAAACGGACAGAAATATTTGAAGAGATAATGGTCAAAATTTTTCCGGAAATAATAGTAATGAAGGACATCAAAACCCAGATGTGAGAAGCTCAGAGATTTCCAAGCAGGATAAATAAATTATTTTTCAAAAAAGACACTAATACTCAGCATTCCCCAAAGAAACAGAACCAACACGATATGGTTATATAATCAAGAGATTATAAAAATTGGCTCACATGACCATGGGGAGTGGCAAAACCAAATTCTGTAGGACAGGCCACAAGTGGGAAACTCAGTGAAGGCGATGTTGAGTTCTCTGAGAGAAGCCACAAGTTAGGAATTCTAATGAATGTGAGGATTAATTCTTCAGGAGAAGCTGGTTGTCTGGAGTAGAGATGGAAATTTTTTTTTATGACTGCTATCTTTGTGTAATGTAAATGCAATCAGCCATAGATGTAACCAACTGACTAATTCTTTAAATCCAGGAAATACCCTCACAGTAACTCTCAAGCCAGTGCTTGCTTGACCAAACAATTGGGCATGATAACCTAGCCAATTTGGCATATGAAATTAATCATCACAGTCTTCCCCTTGTCGACTTGGCTACCATACATATCTCATTAAACCAAACAATCTCTAAATAAAGATGATAGCATAATCACACTTTCACTGAACATAATTCAACTGTCCTGTGTACAACCAGAAACACACTAACCCTTTCCCCAGAAAAGGATTCAAGTCCTTGGGTAACAGTCACTGTTAAACTTGATATCCCGTAATAATATAGCATAAAGTTAATACAACTTATGTTACATGATAAGGGGAAAAGAGAAGGAAAAAGGAAGGGTATTTCTTTGTGTATACATGCATATATATTCATACAAAATGAAGAAACACTTTTAACAGTCCTCATTTCTGCAACTGATTCTGTGGTCATAGCTCATATTCAGAACATTTTCCACTACCCACTCCACATTCCTTCTACCCTCAGCAAGCACCTCAGCTAGTCTTGGTTCTTTGCCTGGTGGGTGACCCAAAGCTTCATTCCTGAAGGGTCTGGGCCATTGGTAATCCTGCTTGTATTGGGTTGTTGCAGTTTTACTTTGACTTTAATCAACAAAGCATGGTAGCACTAAGAGATGCCCTAAGGGTTCTCCTGTATTCCAGGCACTCTTTTTTTACCTCCATTCTGTAGTTGCAGTCCTATTTTCCCCTTGATAATCAGGATCAGTCACCCCGGTCAGTACAGTAATTCTCTTCTCTGCCTGTTGATTCAGATCAGAGGCATGAGGAGCCCAAAGTAGCTAGGTGGCAGTCTTCACTTTCAGTTTTATGAAATCACTGTTATGCATCCTAGTGGAAGCACTCTTCCTTTGGGAACGAAGACCTCTATACCAATAGAGCATAAGATCACAGGGAGAGAAAGCAAAAATATTACAGTAGATTACTAGGGGTAATAGTGAGTGGTTTCTTTCCCATTTCCACCCCTTGATTCCTAGAACCATGACTCCTGGCTATGGGAGAATCAGCTCTGTAGATTGAACACTGATTTAGAGCATATATAGCTTCCTGGAGAACACTGCCCCACCCCTGCAAGGTATTGCCACTCATTTGGTGTTGTAGTTGAGTCTTCAAAAGGCCATTCCCCCATTCTATCAATCCAGCTGTGTCAGGGAGTTGGGGAACATTGTATGACCAATGAATTCTGTGAACATGTGCCCATTCCCACACTTCATTTTCTGTGAAGTAGGTTCCTTTATCAGAAATAAGGCTGTGTGGAACACCATGACAGTGGATAAGGCATTCTATAAGTTCATGGATGGTAGTACTAGCAGAAGCACTGTGTACAGGGAAGGGAAATCTCTATCCAAAGTACATGTCTATTCCAGTAAGAACAAAACACTGCCCCTTCCATGATGGAAGTGGTCCAATGTAATCAACTTGCCACCAGGCAGCAGGCTGATCACCTTGGGGAATAGTACCATATTAGGGACTGAGTGTTGGTCTCTGCTGCTGGCAGATTGGGCAATCAGCAGTGACTGTAGCCAGATAGGCCTTGGTGAGTGGAAGCCCATGTTCCTGAGCCTATGCATAAACTCCAACCTTACCACCATAGCCACTTTGTTCATGAGCTCATTGAGCAATGATGGGGTAGCTGGGGAAAGAGGCTGACTGGTATCCACAGAATGAATCATCCTTTCCACTTGATTATTAAAATTCTCCTCTGTTGAAATCACCTTCTGGTGAGCATTCACATGAGACACAAATATCCTCATTTTATATTCATTCATAAAAGTCTATCCACAGATTTCTCTCCCCAGACTTTTTGTCACCAATTTTCCAATCATGTTCCTTCCACATCCCTGACCATCCAGCCAAAGCTATTGGACACAGCCCATGAATTAGAATACAAACACATCTCTGGGCATTTCTCCTTCCAAACAAACTGAATAACCAGGTGCATTGCTTGAAGTTCTGCACACTGGCAGGATTTCCCTTCACCACTGTCCTTCAGGGATGTCCCAGAAAGGGGATGTAGTGCTGCAGCTGTCCACTTTCAGATAGTACCTGTCTATTGTGGAGAACCTTCTATAAACCAGGCCTGAGCTTCCTTTTCTTTAGTCAACTGATCATAGGGAATTCCCCAAGAGGCCATAGCTGCAGGCTAGGAAAGAGAAGGTAATGTGGCAGGAGTGGGGGCCATGGGCATTTGTGCCACTTCATCATGTAACTTACTTATGCCTTCAGTGAGTGCTTTAGTCTGATCTCATATATACCACTTCCATTTGATGATGGAGTACTGCTGTGCATGCCCAACTTCAAGGCTTGATGGGTCAGACAACATCCAGTTCATGATGGGCAATTCAGGACTCATGGTAACTTGGTGGCCTATGGTTAAGCATTCAGTCTCTACTGAGCCCAGTAGGAGGCCAAATGCAGAGGATGGCAGGGTGTTCCTCCAAATTCCTAAGGGTCTGTGGTGTGATTCTCCTATTGGGGCCTGCCAAAGGCTCCAGACAATGTCTTATTTGCCACTGACTAGCAACATTCGCCATTATTTGCCAATTCTAGCACCATTGGATCTAGCAGGTTTTCAGGTCACTTGGTAAATGGGCTAGAGTAGCACACCTGTATGAAGAATATGTTGCCTTCTAAATCCAAAAAGGCCAAAAAGGCATTGTGACTTTTTAGTTGTAGGAAGAGCCAGGTGCAACCACTTATCCTTCACTTTAGCAGGGATATCTTGTCTTATATCACTGGATGCCTAGAAATTTCAATGAGGTGGAAGACCTCTGAATTTTTGTTGGATTTATCTCCCACCCTGTGACACACAAATGTCTTACCATTAAGTCTAGAGTAGTCACTGCTTCTTGCTCACTAGATCCAATCAGCATAATGTCTTCAGTATAATGGACCAGTGTGATGTGTTGTGGAAGTGAAAGGTAATGAAGTTCTGTAAGAACTAGATTATGACATAGGGCTGGAGACATGAACACCCTAGAGATAGGACAATGAAGGTATATTGTTGGCCTTACCAGCTGAAAACAAACTGTTTCTGGTGGTCTTTACCAACAGGTATTGAGAGAAAAGCATTTTCCAGATCAACAGCTGCATACCACATATCAGGGGATGTGTTGATTTTCTCAAGCAATGGTACCACATCTGGAAAAGCAGCTGCAATTGGAATTACCACCTGGTTAAATTTATAATAATCCACTGCAATACTCTAAGACCCATCTGTTTTCTGCACAGGCCAAAGAGGAGGGTTGAATGGAGATGTGCTAGGAATCACCACCACTATATCCTTCGAGTCCTTGATGGTGGCACTGATCTCTGCAATCCCTACAGAAATGCTGTATTGCTTTTGGTTTACTATTTTGCTAGGTAGAGGCAGTTCTAGTGGCTTCCACCTGCCCTTTCCTACCATAATAGCCCTCTCTCCACAGGTCAATAATCCAATGTGGGGATTCTGCCAGGCTCTGAGTATGTCTATTCCATTTATACATTCTGGAACTGGTGGGCGGCGGGGGGGCACAGAATGTGTTTCAGGACTCACTGAGCCCTCTGTGAGACTGACCCTCTGTAAGAGTTGATCATTAATCACCTGATTTCCATAAGCCCCTACTCTGGTGACCAGAATGATGTTTTGGATTTCCTGGGATTAATGTCAGTTCAGAACCAGTGTCTAATAATCCATGAAATGCCTGATTATTTCCTTTTCCTGAATACACTGTTCAACCTGGTAAAAGGCCATAGGCCCCTTTGGGGAAGGCTGGGAGGAAAAGTAACAGTATGAATTTTTGGTAAAGTAGCAAGGCCCTTTCTCAAGGGGTCCCGGCCTTCCTTTCTTTCAAGAAGTTCTGGGTCTACAATCTGTCTCAAGTCTGGGAATGATTGGGGGGCTGTGATACTCTGTTTTTTTGTGATTCAAGTTAGACTTTTGTTCACTTGACTTAGAATGCTTCTGCTTGTACAGACGAAGTAAGAATTTAGTAGACTGCCCATTTATTTAACTTCTAGGTACCCCATAATCAACTAGCAAATGCCATAGTTTTCTGCAAATCATACTATTCTGACTATTATTTTGACTCTGCAGTCCATTATGGTAGCCATGCCTCCCTTGTCTCTGGCAATTAAGTGCTGCCACTTAGATCCTGCCCATGTGGGATGTGATCATCCTATTGTATTTAAGGATCCAAGTTCAATAGCAACACTTCCCACAGTACTATCTGACTCACAGAAAGAAGCAATGATTGAGCTCTTCAGCAATGATTGAGCTGCTCTCACAAATTTATTCCTCACAGTCCTAGTGAGAGGTGTGTCCTCTGGACATTTCTGAGGTGGGTGAGGTATTACATGATAAATCCACTCTAACATTCTAATCTCTCTGAGCCTTTGGATCCCTTCATCTACAGTCCTGGCATTTTGACTTTAGGCAACATAGGTCACTTTTTAGTTCATGCTTCAGCCAACCACCCAAACTGTTAAAGCCCTTTCTAACCCCTTGAGCTATGACATTGAATCCAGAACTTCTGCTTAGTAAGCTCATATCAATAAATTCAGCCTGATCCAATTTTATTTTCCTTCCACCATTTTCCCACACCTTTAATATCCATTCCCACACATATTTCCCTGATTTCTGTCTGTATAAATTGGAAAAATCATGCAATTTTTTTTTAAGTGTACTGTATCTCCTCATGTGTCACACTTTGTACCTCACTTTTCAGGGCCTATTGGTACTTCAGTCTAGTTATAGGTCTAAAAGAAAAGAGGTTGGGATGGGTTGTGAGAGGAATTAGCAGTGTCTTGCAAGCCAGCTACCTCAGAGCATTCTATTACAGTTTCATCTGGTAAAATAGGGCTAATCTCTTCAGAAGGAGGTGTGAGGGCTGTTTCCCAGGGGATCCATTTACAGGTTTATCAGGCACAGTAGGGTTAATCTCTTCAGAGGGAGGTGGGATAACTGGTTTCTCAGAGCAGACTAGAGGTGGGGTGGCTGATTCCTCAGAGCAGACAGTTACAGGTTTATCTTGAAAAGACTCAACAGAAGCTAGGGGTCAATGTCTCCACTGTAGTAATTATAGTCCATATGTCCCCATTCCAGTTTTCAAGATCCTATTCCTTCCCAATCAATGACCTCACTTTGACAGCAGACACCCTGCAAGGATGGGAATTCAAATTATGTTGTAATTCAGCCATTCATACAATGAGACTCTGAGTCTGGTTTTCAGAAATATCAAGTCTGTAAGCTACAAGAAATAAGAGTTTCTTTCATAGCACACATACAAACTATCATATTCTTCATGCAGTGCTTGAACTACTTGAACTTTAATCTAAACAAATTGTGATGGCTGATTTCATGTATTACTTTGGCTAAGTTGTGATGTCCAATTGTTTGGTCAAACACTAGCCTAACTGTTACTATTGAGATATTTCATAGAAGGGATTAGCATCTATTGTCAATTGACCTTAAAAAAAATGAGATTACCCAACATATTGTGAGTTTTATCCAATCATTTGGAGATTTTAACAGCAAGAACTGAGAGGTCCAGAGGTCTGAATTTCTGCCTCAAGACTTTAACATCAACTCTTACCAGAATTTCCAGACTGTCAGTTTCCCCTAAGAAATTCAGACTTTCATGGGAAGCGGGTGTGGCTCAATCAATAGAGCTCCCGTTTACCATATGAGAGGCCCCAGGTTCGCTTCCCGGGGCCTCCTTGTGGGGGCAGGCCGGCCGGCGCGGCACGGTGGGCTGATGCAGCAAGACTTCACAGCAAGGGGGAGATAATCAGACACAGAAAAAACACAGCAAATGGACACAACAAACACAAGCAGCAAGGGGGGGATAAATAAATAAATAAATAAATAAATAAATGAATCTTTAAAAAAAAAGAAATTCAGACTTTCAGTCCCCACAATCATGTGAGCCAATACCTTATAATTTCCTGTTAGTTCTGTTTCTCTGAAGAACCCTGATTGATCCACATATCAATAATATTAAAGGAAAGTAGTAGAAACAAACCAATTTTAAAAAAACAGAGAATCAGACTAGAAAGAAGAAAAAAAAGATGTAAATATATGCTGGTAACAAGAAACAAACATACTTTAAATACTCAAATAAGTTAAAAGTAAAAGCATAGGGAAAATTAAACAATGTAAACACAAATAAAAAGAAAGCTGCAGTGGCAGTATTAATGTCAAAGTGGATTTTGAAACAAGGAATATTTCTAGAGATAAAGAGGGACATTACACAATGTCAAAAGGGTCAATTCCACAAGACACAACAATCCTAAATTTGTATGCACCCAGCAATAAAGATTCAAAATGCAAAAAAAAAAAAAAAAGAAAGAAAGAAAAACTGATAGAACTGAAAGCAAAAATGTACAAATCCACCAGAGTTGGAAACATAAATATTCTTCTCTTTCTCTCTGTAATTGATAAAGCAAGTTGAACAAGAATCAATAAGAATATAAATCCTGAACATTATTAACCAACTTGACCTAATTGGTATTTATAAAACAAACCAACAGAATACACATTCTTTTCCAGTGCAACAGAAGCATTCAACAAGATAGACCACATTCTGGGCCATGAAACAAATCTCAATCAATTTATAAGAATTAAAATCATACAAGATATGTTTTATGATCATAAAAAATTAATCTATAAACCAATAATGAAAAGATATTGGAAATTTCTATACTTGGAAACTGAACAGCAGGCATACAAATAATTCATGGATCAAAGAGGAAATCACAATGGAAATTAGAAAATAATTTTGAATTGAATTAACATAAAACAGTGCATATAAAAATTTGTGGGAAACAGCTAAAGCATCACTTAAAGGGAAATTTATACTACATATCTACATTAGAAAAGAAAAAAAGTGGCTCAAATCAATTACCTAAGCTTCCATCTTAAGAAACAAGAAAAAGAGAGTAAATTAAACTCAAAGGAAGCAGAGGGAAGGAAAAAATGAAGATGAGAAGGAAAAAAATCAATAAAATTGAAAAAATAAAATTAATGCAGAAAATCAATGAAACCAAATGCAAAGATTTTTAAAAAGATCAATAAAATTGATAAACTTCTAAGCAGACTGACAGAGAGAGAGTAAGAGTATGCAAGAGAGAAAGGACACAATTACAAATATTGGTGATTCACCAACTCAGATATTTCTTGAAAGACACTAACAACCAAGGCTTACTGTAGAAGATACAGATAACTTGAATAACTATATATCTTTTAAAGAAATTGAATTTTTAATTAAAACATTCCAAAAAGGAAATTTCCAGGCCAGATGGAGTCACTGGCAAATTCTACCAAAAACTTAAGGAATCGATTATGTATAGTAAACACAGTCTTCCAAAAATTAAAGGATGAAGGAACACTTTCTAACCCATTTTATGAGGTCAGCAGTACCCTGAAACCAAAACCAGCCATCATATTGAATTTATTAAGGAGATTTGTTTGAACATCGATGATTAGTTTTCTCAATTCCTTTGTGTCATCTGGAGGCTTATCTTGTTCCTTTGTCTGGGCCATATTTTCCTGTTCCTTGGTATGGATTTTAATTTTTTGCTGGTGTCTTGGCATCTGGCTTATTAGATGTGAGATTAAAGATATTAAGAAGACATTAGATGAGCACAAAGAAGAATTTGAAAGTGTACATAGAAAAATAGATCTTATGGGAATTAAAGGTGCAATAAATGAAATTAAAAATACACTAGAATCATATAACAACAGATTTGAGGAGGCAGAAGAAAGGATTGATGAGCTTGAAGAAATGGCCTCCGAAAGTGAACATACAAAAGAACAGATGAAGAAAAGAATGGAATTAATTGAACAAGTTGTCAGGGAACTAAACGACAGCAAGAGACGTGCAAATATACATGTCATGGGTGTCCCAGAAAGAGACAAGAAGGGAAAAGGGGAAGAAGGAATATTTGAAGAAATAATAGTAGAAAATTTCCCAATCCTATTGAAGAACATAGATACCCATGTCCAAGAAGCACAACGTACTCCCATCCAAATAAATCCAAATAGACCAACTCTGAGAAACATACTAATGAGAATGTCAAATGCCAAAGAGTAAGAGAGAATTCTGAGGGCAGCAAGAGGAAAGCAATGCATAACATATAAGGGATACCCAGTAAGATTAAGTGCTGATTTCTCATCAGAAACCATGGAGGCACAAAGACCATGGTATGATATATTTAAGATAGCGTAAAAGAAAAACTTCCAGCCAAGAATCTTATATACAGCAAGACTGTCTTCCAAAAATAAGGGCAGGTTTAGAATATTCATGGAAAAACAGAAATTGAGACAGTTTATAATAAAGATCCCAGCTTTGCAGGAAATACTAAAGAGTGTGCTACAGTCTGAAAAGAAAAGACAGGAGAGAGAGGCTTGGAAGAGAATCTAGAAATGAAGATTATATCAGTAAAATTAACTAAAAGTCTCAAAAGAGTGGTGAAAATAAAATATGACAGATAAAGCCCAAAGGTCAAAATGGGTGAAATAAGAACTGCCTTTACAGTAATAACATTGAATGTTAATGGATTAAACTCCCCAATCAAAAGACACAGACTGGCAGAATGGATAAGAAAATATGAGCCATCTATATGCTATCTGCAAGAGACTCAC
>JAQZBX010051968.1:0-19238 GCA_029593785.1 Cabassous unicinctus | reverse complement strand
GAAATCAAGTGATTTTCTGGGATTGATGGGACAACCGTTCCTCCCCAAGGCCCAGTTCACTAAACCAGCAAAGTTGGCAGAAGCTTCCAGGCCCCCAGCAGTGCTGAGCAGTGTGTGTCACGTGTGTGTCCCGTGGGCACACCCTCTTGGAGTGTAAAGTCTGGTAGGGGCCATGCAGAGACATGCCTTTGAAACCCCCACTTACCAGCCCACTTTTCAGAGTGGCCCCTCCCTTACTGGTTTCCAGAAGTTTCTACTTCCCTTTTGTCCAAGTGCCCAACCCCTTATGCTTTTTCACGGGAGGCTTGCTGCACTGCAGGGTAAGTTACTGCCTCCTTCCCCTTTGCAGCACCTGCTAAAGCTGGCTCTGACGGCCCTAGTCACGGAGCAGGCTACGCCTCCATTTTAAGACCAAGCATGATTCGCAGGAGAGCATGCTCTGTTCAAGGCTACCTTTTCCCAAATGGGGTTGGCCCACATCATCTCACCCCATCCTTAGCCACTCCCTTAGGCCTGCCTTCCCCAGATGGTGTAAAACCCCAGACCCCATTTTGCTCCAGGAGACTGACTGAGGCTTGCCTCCCGTCTCCTTGCTGGTGGACTAACAATAAACTCTCTTTTCTCAAAATCCTGGTGACTCAGTATTGGCTTCTGTGCTCATCAGGCAAATGAATCCTCTTGGGTGGTAATGCCTTCAGCCTGAAGCTCCTGAGGACAAGGCACAGGGCATGGTGCCAGTCCCAGGTTTGGGTTGGATTGAGGAGGAAGGACCACAAATCCAGGAGAAGCACACTTTGATTTTTAACTCCTTTTCCTTCCCAAGCTAAATCCTTTCCTAGTCGTTCTTCGAGCGGCACCATCATCCTCCCAGGCAGCTGCCCCTACACTTCAAGCCAGGATTTTCCACCTGTTCCTCCTTTAATCAGAGGTGGCTGCCCAGGACTGTCAGCCCATCCTTCAATAACTTTTGTCAACCAGGCCTTTTTCTAATCCCTCTCCTACTACTCACTTTCAGGACCTCATTATGGTCAGTCCAAGCCACTGGAACAGTCCTCTGACTGGCTTCTGCTTGCTCAGAGTTTTCACCCAAATGATCCACCTTTTACAATGATGTAGAATTATTCTTCCTAAAGCATGGCTTTGATTGAATCACTCCCTTGCTCAAAAACCTTCAATGGCTCCCACTGTTTTTATTTTTATTTTTTGAGATTTGCTTATTTTGCCCCCCTCCCATTGTTTTGTGCTCGCTGTCTGCTCTCTGTGTGTTCTTCTGTGTCTGCTTGTCTTCTTTTTAGGCAGCACTGGGAACCAATCCTGGGGTCTTCTGGAGTAGGAGAGAGGCACTCAATCTCTTGCGCCATCTCAGCTCCCTGGTCTGCTACATCTCGTCTTTCCTCTGTGTCTCTTTTTGTTGTATCATCTTGCTGAGTCAGCTCTCCGCCGGGTAAGCACTCCTGCATAGGCCAGCATTCTGCGTGGGCTAGCACTCTGTGTGGGCCAGCTCGTCATGCAGGCCAGCTTGCCTTTCACCAGGAGGCCCTGAGAATCGAACCCTGGACATCCTATATGGTGGACAGGAGCCCAATCACTTGAGCCACATCCGTTTCCCTCCCACTGCTTATTGAACAATAAAGTCTAAAGCCCATAGCCTGGCTCTCCACCATTAGGCCTTAACTTTTTTTTTCCTACCCTCATCTCCTATTGCCCCATCCCATAGCCTGGGTTCTAGAATTACCTGAATATTTATTTCCTCCTTCAAATTTTCTGCCTTCCAGCCTCTGCATCCTGAGATGAATTATCTTTTCCTATTAACATTCAAACCATGAGGCCTTCTCAGACACCTCCAGTCAGATATCATGGATCACAGAATGTCAGAACTGGAAGGAACACTCATGTTCAAATAATCCAATGTTTACAAAGGAGCTATTGAACTCTAATAGCTCTTTGCTTTGCATCAGCTTTTTAAATGCAGTTTAGCAATATTTATTCAGTACCCTACTTGTGGCAGACACAGGGCTGGTCCAGAGATACGCTCCTCTGAAGGAGATGGGCATTTCAATGCCTACCATGTGCCATGCTAAGAGGTGACCCTGAATTTGCCCAGGGAAGGGAGTGATTAACTCTTTAGGGTGGGGATAGTGGCTGGAAGGTTAGGGAAGCTCCATTAACAGAGGCAATACTTGAGTTGGGATTTGAAGGACAACAACAACAAAAGGACAAACCAAGTACATGGTGGTGGTGGGAGGCACTCAGAGGAGGCTGTATAGCCCCCACACCTGACCGGGATCCACAAGTGAGATGGAATCGCCAGACCTTAAAGGGTGGACCAGATGCGGGAGAGTACCCAAATGAGACTGGAGAAATTGGCAAGGCAAAGATCCTGAAGGCCCTATGGGTCAGTTGAAGTACTTGGACTTTGGCTAGGACACAGCAAGGTCATGAAAAGGTTTCCAGGAGGAAAGTGACAGGCTTGATCTGCATCCAAGCTCACTGACAGTAAGGGTTTTTATCTTATCACTCTTATGCTCCCAGTACCTAAGGTCGTGCCTAGTATCGATTGAATGGAGTGCCCGTCATATAATTTTATTATCTGTAACTTCCCTGCCTTTCTGGACTGTGGGCCATCCACAGCAGTCTAGGGCAGGGAAGCACAGGGCTCCAGAAAGGTTCGTTGCATGGAGAGGGAACTTTATGATGGGGAGATTTCAATGTCTGTGCGGGCATCATGGGGGTTATCTCATCTAACCAGATTGGGTGCACGTGATTAAGACTAATCCAAGGTTGGCTTTGGATGTCCTTGGAAGTGGCAGGTAGAATGGAGATGGCTCCCATGGAGATGCCCCCGAGTCTCTGTGTTGTGCCAAGTCGCCTAACTTTTTTGAGTTCCTTCAATCAGTGGAATATGTTATGGCTAAATCTCAACCTTTTAAAAAGCTGAGAATCAAATGAGCTAAGAGTGCTTTGAGAAGGCTGAAGCCCTTTGAAAGTGGGAGATTCTGTGGTTGGGGTGAGCTGGGTCAGTGTTGGCACTGACTCCTTCTAAGATTCCAAGCTGCCAGGGACCATGTGACAATATTTCTCAACATTTTAAATATGCATACCCTTTGATTCCACAACTCCATTTCTAGGAATTTATCCCAAGGGAACAAATAAGTGTACAAGTGTACAATGATAGATGTATAAAGATATTCATCCCAATGTTGTTTAGAATTGCCAACAAGTGGGCAAAGAAAGGAAAGGTCTATCAATAAGGGGTTGAATAAATAATGGTACATCTATACAATAAAACAACACACCACAAATTTAAGGATAAACATAGTTTTAAGGTAAAAAAAATATTTTATATATGCATGAATAATACATTCTCTTGTAGAAGAGGAAAATGTCACAAATAGGTTTGAGGTCCCTTTGCCACTCCCAACACAGAAAATCATTGTTATAGCTTGATGTCCATTTTTTCACTTTTTTCTACATATATATACATGCATATTTACATACCCATAGAAAAAATATAAATCTTTTGGGTACCTGGGCTTTGCACGAGTCTATGGACAATTCTATAACTTGCTTTTACCACTCAACAATGTCCTTGTGGTCTCTTCATCTGAGTACATATGATTTACCTTCTTCCCAACAGCTAAACAGTAGGGGTTTCTGAGTGTATTCACTTTGCCTTTACCGGTAAACCTTTAGATTGATTCTAATTTCTTGCTGAGTAAAATTTGTATGTATTGATATCAAAACATCTCTACATTATATTATGTTTTAAAAGAAGCTTACGTGGTCATATTTATGTAAAAACTGATTTTTATGTAGCTATCAAAACACTTGGAAGAACACCAGTTAGCATAATTATCTTGGTGGGAGAGCGAAGGTTGGTTTACAGGCAGCTTTAAAATTTTCCTATTTTAATTTTTTCAATGACTCTCTTTTTCTCTTGGTAATATGTTAATGAGAAAATACAACAGGCACTGCTGAGAAGTGGGAAGATGAAGGTGATGTTAATGCACAGACCGTGCTGTTCTCTTTGCAGTGCCTGGGAGGGGTGGGGAGGAGGAAGCGCTGGGGCAAGTGGGAAAGAGCCTTGGCAGCCCCGGTGGCTCTGGAGAGGGCCTGATGCCGAGCGTGGAGACCCCAGAGGGCTGAGCTGGGTGCCGGGACTATTCTGGCCTGGGGGACAGAAGGGGGTTAGAGCACTGAGGCCACTTCCCAGGGGAAGGGAGGAACAGGGGTAGGAGAAGAAATGACCTTCCAATTGTGCGCCCCCACCCCCACCCTTCGTCCACTTCAGGTGTGGGCTCAAGAAAGAGAAAAGAGATTTGAACTCGGGTCTCCTCAGCTCCCAGAAGCTGTGGCCTGCACCCCCACTCGCCCTCTGTTCCTGTTCCAGAGGTTCAAGCCAGGCTCTACCCCAAACCCTCCGTTCTCCACACAAGCCCAGGAGAGTGAGTTTGAGTGAAAAATCCACTTTAATAATCCAGCATCAGCTCAGCTGAGAACTTCCCCTCTCAAAGGCAAAGGGTAGGAAGGGAAGTCTTTCCAAGAGGCTTCAATCCACTAGGAGGTTGCGGTTCAAAGATGGGAACAGCTCAAAGAAGCCCTAAAACAGAAGGCAATGTGGGATTTGGAATTAGCGGATGACCAGATGGAGGCACCCCGCCACTCACTTCCCACCAACGTAGGCCCAGCAAGAGACGCATAGCTGTGTCAGCTACTGCTTGACAACTGCCCTAACCTTGCCTTCCCTGGTCCCTTCTCCTCCCCTCCCCATTTTTCCTTTAGGGTCTGGTCAGTGTCACGAAGCCTTGAGAAGAATGAGGGGCCCATCTTCCCATGTGGTAGCAGCACCACGACAACCAGGTAGTCCCCATCTCCTAGGTCAGCTGGCACTAGGGGGGGAAGGCGCCCAATGCCCTGGCAGTGGGGTGGGGGTGGGAGTTACTTTGAAGAGGGTGAGGGTCTGGAGTACTCCCGTGGTGCAGGCTGTCTCCCGGATGGAGTGCATGGCCAGTTGGGGGCTGCCCAGATCCAGGACCCGGAGCCCTAGCCGAGAAGCCAAGATAGGTCCGATGGTGGTGCCACAGGGAGAGTCGTTCCGGACCATGAGATCCTGGGGAGAGAGGGCAAGGCTGATGAGCGACGGAGCCAAGGAGGAAGTCACTTTACAACTGCAGGGCTGCAAGGGGCCTGGGAGATGGTCCAGTTCTAACCCCACAGCGAATGGAAGTGATTGGTACAAAGCCGCAAAGCTAACCCTAAAAGGTAGAGCCCAAATACAATATAGTATGAGTTGGTCCAGTTCTCTCCATTGGCACTGCCACTACCCTAGTTCTTGCCTCCTGGAAATAATCCATTGTCCACACAATAGACAGGGAGATTTTTCTTAAAAATATTCATCCCTTTATGCCACCCTCTTGCTTAACAAGCCCCCAAAAAAGAAAAAGCACTCAGTTTTAGTGCTTTTTAAAATATTGCTATTGGGTTTGATATCTTGATTGGGTGGGAGTTACAAGAGGGTTTACATGTATCAGAACCTTAAAATGTGTGTGTTTTATTCTAGTTAAATTATTCCTTAATACAGTTGATTTTTCAAAAGCACTCCCAACTTAGAAGATGGAGATGATGTACTCTGAAAAATTATATTAGATGATGCAAAAAGTAGTTCTAATGGTGACAAATACACAGAAATCAAAGATTCATGTAAAGAGTTTCAACACAATGAATGGAAATGTTGAGGATGGGAAAAGTCAATATCCATATTTTGTTCATATATTAAGTAGTATGTGATTAAAAATATGTAGAGCAACTAATATAAATTTGTGGACATTTGGAAAAATTATTGCTATTGGCATTCTGAAGCTATTTGCTTTATGGTAAAAAGTAAATATGAATATCATGTTAGGTTTCAAGATTTTCAGTGAAGAGAAAAGAGGATAATAAAATCAAATAAATAAACGTTCCTATTGTTAGGGAACCAAACCTGGGGCCTCCCATGTGGGAGGCGGGCGCTCAACTGCTTGAGCCACATCCCCTCCCTGCTCGTTTTGTTTTTGCTCATTTTCTGCTCGTTGTTTGTCTGTCTTCTTTAGGAGGCACTGGGAACCAAACCTGGGACCTCCCATGTGGGAGGTGGGCGCTCAACTGCTTGAGCTGCTCCCTAACTCACGATTTTAAAACTACATTTTTTTTTCTAGCTGTGTCCATGGAAATGGCCCCAAAGCAATGCTCATACCCCCAATAACAATGAGCACCTATAGCGCCAGACCAGTCTCCAGTATCACTACCTACTAAATGCTACTGAGTCTGGGGAGAGAAATGAACAAGGAACAAGGTGAGTTTGGAATTTCTTATTGTGCCAAAAAGAAAAAAAACTGTCAAGAGTCCTGTCAAAAGGATACAGGAGTGGGAGGAGGTGGAGCTCAGTGGGTGAGCACCTGCTGCATGTGTATGAGGTATGAGGTTGCAGGTTCAACCCCCAGTACCTCCTTAGGAAAAAAAAAAAAAAGGACAAAGGTGTTACACTAAAAGGGCTTTAGGTCAAGGTGTGGAATGTGAGCATCAAAAATAACGACCATGGACTCGAACCACAGTGAACGATGAAAGGCCATGATTCCATAATGATGTTCAAACAAAGAATAAGGAAGAAAAAAACCTTTTGTCTCCATTTGAAGGGCTATTAAAACACCTTACCTTGAAAACAGGTTATTACAGGGAAAGAATTCGACATTTATCCCACCTTTCCAGTAGGAACTAGAATTCACAATGACCAAATAGCCCTACTTCACAGAAGAATGGCAACTAAAACGTGAAAGAAACAAAATCTTTGGGGGTGGGGGGGAATAGTTTCCTAATGAAACTGATTTAGGCAAGGATTACCAGTTGGTGCTAAAACCATCAGGTGTCTGGTTGACGGGGAACTCGTCACTTGTACAGGTCACTGCCCAGTCAAAGGATGAAACCACCATACAACGGCAGGACCAGACCGCCACCTCAGCTTCGCTAGGCGTGCCTCAGATGGGTATCGTGTGTGGTGCGACGTGAAGCACAAGGCCATGGTGTCTTCTGGCCAAAAATGCTTAACTTGAACTTGTTCAGCCTTTAGAAAGAAATTCCAGTTCACAGGAAATACAACGGGGCTAGAGGAACAAGCTAATGATACCACAAAGAAACAACCAGACAAATCCAGAAAGTGAGATATTACACGGGACAATCAGCCTGGTTTCTTCAACAAGTCATAACAAGTGTTATAAAAGAGAGGGGCTGGACTAGATTAAGTGAGACTTAAGGGACAGATCAACCAGGAGCAACATGTGGTCCTGGATGGGATACTAGGGTGGGACAAACAACTACAAAAAGAACAATCTGGGGATAACTGGGGAAAATTGAAAATTATCTGCATATCAGGTGAGAGACAAATTTACTGAAACAAAACGTTTTTGAAGTAGAAAGGTAGAGATGGCTGGATGAAAAAAGGTAATAAAGTATACCCAATAGGATTTCATTTTTAAAAAGTGTAAATACATGCACAGAAAAAATTCTGGAAGAATATACACCAAATCTCTGGAGATTAATGTTTCATTTTCTCATTTCTGTTTGTATTTTCTGATTTTTTAAAGTATACATGGTCCTGCTTCTGCAATGTTATTAAAGAAAAAAGCCTCCCAATGTCTTCCTGCTGCCTTTAGCATAAACCCAGATGCCCTTCCACGGCCTGGGGAGCCCTGGATGATTGGCCTAGGCGGTGTGTCCCCCCAGTCCCTCTGCTCAGCCCTGGTTTTCTCTCCTAACAGGTCAAGTGCTTCCTTCCGATTCTCCCACAGCTGCCTCCTTCTCAATAGTTACGGCTCAGCTCAATTGTCACCTCCGCGGAGGCCTTCATGAAAGTGGCACAACTCAGTCCAACATGGGGTGGTGCAGGAGGAGGGGTGCAGCAGAAAGAGGGCTGAGCCGGGGGGCAGAACACCAGGGTCCCTGCCCCAATTCTACCAAGTCTCACTGTGCGGTAAGTCATTTGCCTACCCTGGGCCCCCGTCCCAACCAGAAGGAGACAAGATGGGTGAGCTCTAAAGCAAGAGAGAAAATGAGTTTTGGGGCTCCAGGCTCCCCAGCCCTGAACTTCCCTTATGGAAGCCCCCAGACCTGGGGGTGCTGGGTGGGAAAAGGGCAGGAGACTAACCCACCATGTGCCCAGAGCATCCCATACCTTTAATCCTCACAGCACTCCAGGAAAGTAGTAAAGTTACCACCCCCATTTTACAGAGGTGGAAACTAAGACTCACAGAGGTTAGGAGACGTGTTTGAGGTCACACAGCGAGCACTATGCAGAACCAACACTGAACCCAGCTCTGTCTGCATGCAAAGCCCACAAAGCTCACTCTCCCGGGACCCCTCTCCCGAAGGTCCTCTACCAGGCTCCCTCATCAGGGGCCCATCAGCTTTTGCTCCCTGAGTCACTCCTTCCCGGGCAGGACCCACCCTCACCTGCAGGGGTACCCCGACATGGTCAGCCACCTCCCGGATCAGGGCCTCTGAAACCGCGTTCGAGGCGTAGCGCTGCTTGCTGTTCACCTTGATCACAGGGCCCTGGGGAGAGGGAAGCCAGGGGTCAAGGGCGAGGCAGAGACGGGAGACAGGCCCAGAGTGACGGGGACAAGGGTCAGAACCAGCCAGGCCTCCATGGCCCCGAGGAGGAGCAGGAGCGTCTCACCTTGTGGAACAAGGGCCGGTGGTTCTCCTCATGCTTGTCCCTGCAAGAGATTGGTTAGGGCCAGGGATGGCACGCTGGACCGGCCGGTCAACACCCACCACCCCTCCCATGGCAGACATCACTAATGGATCACAGCATTCTTCCCTGCCCAGACCTCAGAGTCCTTCTAAACACTGCCACCTCTAGCGATAGGCAGAAACCGGCCAGTGAGACAAAGCCCATTCAGCAGGCTGGGCCTTGGGGGAGTCAGTAGAAGCCCCCACTGACCTGCCTGGCAGGATGAGGGTGGAGGGCAAGCGCAGAGGTCGGCCCCAGGGCCAGGGCCGGGTCTAAGGCACAGGGCTGTGACTGGGCGCCGGGCCTGGGAGGCCGACTCACAAGTAGTTGGGGTGCACAGCGTGGGCCATGTCCGCGCTGATCATGTAGGACTTGGGCATGGCTTCCTCGAAGGCCGTCAGGTGCTGCGGTGAGGCTGAGATCCGCCGCAGCACCAGCTCTGTCAGCAGTGACTGTGCTCCCTGGGCACTCTCGGACCCCACCTGGTGACAGCAGAGACCTGACTCTGGGGGTCCAGGGCTGGGGGCCCGAGTTGGAGCTGAGGGGCCACAGAGAGGCGCCCAGTGCCGACTGACCCAGGACCTCACTGAGTCACGGGGTGGGGACCCCTTTCCCTCTCCCTGGCTCTCACATCTGCTCAGCACAGGTCCTCACTGCACTATTCAAGTTTCTGGTGTGCATGTGACAGAGACTAACTGTCCACCAATATCTTTTCTAACACAACACCCAAGTCGTAGCTAAGCACCTACCTACCTAGCTGTAGACTACATTCCCAGACTCCCTTGCAACTAAACATGGCCATGCAAAGCTCTAACCAATGGCAGGTAAGCAGTGATGGATAACATTTCTGCACTGGGCCCTTAAAAGGCATGGTTGTACTCTCCTTCTGTCCTCTTCTCCTTTCCTACTAACTCAGTGTAGACATGAGGGCAGGAGCTAGAAAAGCCACTGGAGCCTGAGATGGAAGCCAGGTGTTAAGGATGGCAGAGATCCACCCTGGACTGCTAACTCTGCCTTGTATAATTACTCTCATGTAACTATTTGTTTCAGCCAAAGTATTTGGGATCTCTGCTACAGCAGTAAGACGTACCCTAACACAAGCATGCAAAGGAGGGGCACATGTGCTAAGCCTGGGCCTCCTTGAGGAGCTCACCATGTGGCAGAGAGAGATGGGAGATACGGTCACACTAGAAGCAGATCTAGGCTGAGCCAGAGGGGGACTCAGGGGATAAGGAAGCACAGGCAGCATCTCCCCATCTAGGGGGCCTCCAGAGCAGCCCTGCTCTGCTGGGGAGGACTTGGCAGGGGGACTCCTCCCCAGGGCCCCCCACGCACCTCTTCATTGTCATAGAATGCGATCATGCGCACGTGGGGATCCGTGGCCAGGGAGGCAGGGCTGGCGCAGGAATCGATCAAGGCCTGTCCAGGGTGGGAAACGAGAGCATCATCCTCACCCCTCCTTCCTCAGCAACTCAGCCCACCCGCACTCGGGGGTTCAGACTCCCCCACCTGCTTCTACAGCCACGCCCGGAGTGAGGGGGGCTTGGGCCTTCACTGGCCTTCCTCTCTTAAGGCACGGCCTGGCAGAGGGGGTGTGTGTGGGGAGGCTGCTTTTCAAGGGCTGGGAGCAACCATCCTTTGGGAGTTCTTCTCCCACACCTTTCCACACAAAAGGCAGGAGGATATGTAAGCTGGAAGGAAGAGCTGAGAATGCTGGGAGGACCGCAAAGATCACATGAACCAATGAGCCTCAGTTAAAAGGCTGAGGTGCCAAGAGTTGATGGTGACAAGACTGACCGGCCGGCCACGTAGACGCAGACCCCTGGTCTGGCTCTGGCTCTTAGACTGCCCCCCAAAGCCTGTCTCTAGCAACAGGAAGGGTGGGGAAAGAGAGGCAGAAGAGGGCAGAGGGCGGGGCAAGGACAAAAGGAGGGAACTGACTTGGGCTGGAAAGAGGGTGGGCAATCGGAGTGACTAGGAAGGAGAAAGACCACCCCACTGAGATGCCAAGGAACAGAGAGAAGGCTGGGTGTGCTAAAGCCGGGCAGAGAAGCAGAGGAGGTGGAGGATACTGCCTTACGGGTGATAAGGGGATAGTGCAGGCCTTCGCCTTGAAGCAGAGGTTGTTCAAAGGAAAAGCAGCGGGAGAAGGGTTAGGGCAAGACACCGTGGTGCCCTAAGCAATTTCTCAGCCTTCCCCCCTTCCCTCAGCCCCCACCCCAGCCCAGTGCTAGCACAGGGGCCAGGGGAGGCAACACTGAGACTGCAGCATTTAAGCCCCTGCCCCTGGCCCACCCAGCACCAGCAGCCCTCTCCCACGACCACCCCCCAACACGCCACCTCCCCTGGCCATGCATGCTGCCTAGGGGTGCCCCAGCGCCTCACCTGCAGGGCACAGAAGCAGCTGTGCAGATTGTCCAGCCGAGGGGCAAAGATGAACTCCTCATAGGCACCACCCAGGACCTAGAGACACTGGACAGTCAGCCTACCTCCACCCCCACCCCCTCATTCACCTGCTTCTCCCTGCTCCTGAGGACCTGAACTTAAGCCACCTTAGTTTCTTGTGCAATCTCTTCCTGACCCCTGGCTTTGGGCACTATTATCCCTGCAGTGCAGGGCTGAGCTGAGAATGAAGGGGGTGGCCTGGAGGGGAGGGGCGGGCCCGTCCACTGCTGGGTGGCGGGTGGAGGCCCATAGCTCCTGACCAGTTCCTGTGGGACAGCAAGAGGAAGGGGCTGAACGGCCACAAACAAGAGCTAAAGAAATAAACAGAGGAGACCAGCCGAGAAACAAACTTAGGGCATGCTCAAACAGGACAGGGCATCAGAAGACTTAGCAATCTCCTACTGGCAACACGGCGGAGGCTCCAGAAAAAGGGTCGCCTCATCCTGGCCTCCTGCCAGAGGTCCCGAGCCAGTGCAGGTCCAGGTGTGGACAGGGCCCACCTGCAGCAGAGACCCCCGGGGAATCTGTGAAAAGGCTGAGTCTCAGGCCCTACCCCCAGGAGTCCACCTTTTTGAGAACCACTGTCCTGGAGGCAGAGGGGGTGGTATCTCCTGGGGAGAACTAGGACGAGAGTATTTGGGAAACTGGTTTCAGGGGACATGCTGGGGCTGGCTTGGATCCCCAAGGCCCCCACCCACCAGTTCCTACCGCAGGCTGGGTGTCAGCCAGGCAGAGCTCCATCTCCAAGATGTCCTCGGGGCTCAGCCCCAGATGGGCACAGAGCAGGGACATGAGGACCGAGTGGTGCCGGTCATCCTGCAGGACAGGAGGATTCTGGGAGGAGAGTCCGCAGAGAGGACTCTGGTCAGGGAACCGCCCTTCCTTACCCCTCTGCCCGCCCCTTCCCCTGCACAGAGGACTCTCTTACTGCAGCATTGAGAGGCCCTGGCTCAGGGGTCCCCTTCTCCAGCTCCTCCTGGATGGCTGTGGCAAGAATGGGGACTCTGTGGGGAGACATGAGAGGGGATGCATGGGAAGTGCTGGGCAGCACCCCTGAGCTCCTAATACAAACTGCCCTTGCCCTTCCACTCCCAACCGGCTTCCCAATGGACACCAACTGGGTCCCAGGAGGAGGACCTGACAGGGGCCACTGTGAGGTAGGGCCTCCCAAGTCCCACCAGGGTCCCTTCTGCCACATGGTGCCACCCTCTGCCCCTCCCAGCCACCACAGCCCCAGCCTCACAGGTGCATCTCCGTGTTGGGCCCAAAGTTCTCGTTGATATTTCGCTGCAGGTGGATGGCCAGGTGCGGGATGCGCAGAATGGGCCGGTCCACGTGCACCAGCCGCTGCTCCAGCCGGCCTGAGGTAGGACACTGGGGCCCAGCAGCCAGGTCAGCCCAGGGCGCCACCTGACCTCGCCCAGACTGTCCAAAGCGGTCCTCTGACCCACCACCCCAGGGGGCTCTCCCCCAGTACCTTGTGACAGTCAATCTTCAGGCAGCTGAAGCTGAGAACCTCCCCCCCACACACATTCCTCAACCCCAGTTCCCACCTTGACAATGACACGTCCAGCCAAGGTCAGGTCACGGTCAAACCAAGTACTCCAGATCCCTCCACCATAGGTCTCCACGCCGACCTGGTGGAAACCCACCTGGCTGCGGCGAGACCTGCGTTTCACCTGAGTGTGGAGATGGGGAAAGGCAAGGCAGAGAAGGCGGAATGATGGGTGGTGCTCATCTTTCCCCACTCGGCCTAGCACCCCTGACCCATGGAGTGAGACGCTGGACCTTGGCCTTCGGGGCTTTAGTTTCCCATTGGAGATGAGACTCAAGCCATCCACAAGCTAAGGAACACAGAGGAAATATCAGTGCCAGATGAAGGGCACAAAGTGTGGACGAGGGGCAACATGTCTCCCTTCTCCCCTGCTCCAGGGGCTAGGAGTCTCCCAATTTCTATCTCTGGCTATCTGGTCCCAAACTCCACCTGCCAACAGCCTGGCACCCTCGGCACAGGCCCAGTTCCTTACCCGGAGGCAGGGGCTGTCCGTGTGAGCCCCGATGAGGCTGAAGCCATTGCCTGGAACATACTGGCCCCCAACGGCAAAGGCGATGATGGTGGACGAGTTCCTGGTCAGGAAATACTGGGGGTGGGGCGTTGGGGAAGGTTGGTCAGCTGGCACTCGGGACTCTGAGCCCTAGCCTAGGGACCTGCCTCTCTGTCCCTGCCCCACTCCAAGCACCTTGCTCTCGGGTTTGAGATCCCAGCTCTCGGTCTCCTTGAGTTCCCGGAAGCCAGCCTGGAGGAGGCGGCTGCGGCACTCAGCCACGGCTGTAGAGAAGGAACCCTCTCACAGCGATGGAAGCCGGTGGGCGCTCACCGGCCCCCATCCTCCTCCCCGGCCCTGGTTACTTACCGTGGAAGGGAGAGGGGCTCCGGTTCACGAACTTGAGGAGCTCCCGGGCCGCGGCCTGCACCGCCTCTTTGCGGGCCCTGCCGGTCATTGCCACCTAGGGGAAGGGGCGCTCAGACTCCTAGGAGGCCTGGGACACGTGACCTTTCATTCGCGTTTCGAGGACCCCCATCCCCACCCCCAGACGTGACCGCTGCTTCCCAAGGCTCGGATTCTGCTTCCGCCCCTTTCCACCGGGAGCTCCAGATCCCGGGCCGAACCTCTCTCCGCTGAATCCTCAGGCCCTCCAGCCAAGTCTCACCACCCGCGCCGCGCTCGCCGCTCAGCAAGTCCAAGACGGCCCGGCCCCCGATGCGCGCTCTGGCACAGCCGCACAAGTCCCACCCCCACGTCCCTGCCCAGCTACGCAAACCCCGTGCAGTTCCCGGACTCTGAGCTCCCCAGCTGGCGCCTCGTAGGCGTCCCGCACCACGTGAGGGCCCCCAGCCCTGTGCCCCGAGCCCCTGGTCCTGCTCCCCAGAAACCCCCACTTTCCTCCACCCACCCCAGCCTCTCGCGGCAGGGCCCTTCCAACCCCGAAAAGGTCCGATCGCCCAGGGCAGGGCTTTGTTTCGCTTTGGTTCAGACGCTCCCCACTCCCAGCAAGCGCGGGGCGGGTCTGGCAGGAAAACTCAAGCCCGACGGGCCGTAGGCCTGACCTGCATCACCCCGCGCCTGGGGCGGCGTCCGCTCGCCGGCTGGGTGCGCTAGGCCTGCTCCCCGCCCCGCCGCCCGCGAACCGGCGCCCTCTGCCGTCCGGGAGGTGCTAGGACAGTCGCGAGCCGCCCGCCCCGCCCCGCGAGTCCCAGAGAAAACTTGTCCCCCGCCGCCCCCACCCTCTAGCTCTCCAGGTCCTACGTAGGCAGTACAAGGTGCTCTCTCTCTACAGCCCTGTGATACTCAAATCAACGTGACTGGTGTTCGTTGGACCCACAATGAGATTTAGGCTCAACGCGTTATCTTGTTTCATTTTTACAACTTCCTTATTAACTTTGTACGTTTACTGTCCCCATTTTACCCCAGCCAGTCTAAATACAGAGGCACGTAACCTGCCCGAGCTAGGAAACGGCAGAAGTGGGATTAGGACCCAATTAATTTGATTCCAGAGGCCCGGAACAACCGCTACAGGCTTCTCAGATATTTCTGGATCTTTTTATGCACCCCTTGGTAGGTATTGTTACACGGAAGGTTCCCGAGGGACAAGCAGTGAACGACTTGCCCAAGATCCCACAGTTATCTGGGTTGATCTGGGATTTGACTCCGATATCTGTGCTTTTTCCACTTCCCAAAATGACCTGGGGGTAGGGGGAGTGGAGAACCTCTATATGCTTTTGGAGGCAGTTCCAATATTCCTATGTCCAAAGGGGTGAGTAACAATTTAAAAAGCCCCACGTGCCTGCCTCACCTGCCTCACCATAGATTCTGATCAGGACTCTTGGTGGTCCCTAGGTTCAAAACAGGGCCCAGTCAACATTCCCTGGGTTGCAGGTCTATGTAACAACCTGTCCTTTGTACCCTTGGAGTGGGAATGATAGGGAAGAGGGAGTGGTTGGAAAGGTCCCACAGTCCACACTTGAAAGGAGCAGACATTAGGGGGCAGTTTTCGGGAACACACACTAGGGGATAGGGTAAGTTCCTGGGACTCCCTAACCATTTATTGACATGCCACTTATGTATAAAGTTTGGTGCTGAATGAGAAGCGAGAGCATGTTCTTGACCTCTGAGGAGCCAAATGCTGGCTCCTGGGGAAGGGATACATTCAGAGAGGACAGTGATATGGGCTGGAACATGGAAACAATGTATAAGGGAAAGAGGGCTTAGCTTAAAGAAAAACCTTTAATGTTCTTTCTGAATTCAGAAAGAGTTCATGTTTATGGGAAAAATCCAAACCACTAAAATGCATAACTTAGAAAGTGAAAGTAAACGTTTGATAAATTGAATATCTATTTTTTATTTAAAAACAAAAATTTAAAAATCTCCTAATAAACCAGGACAAGAAAGCATATAGGATATCTGCCAGAAATCCACAGCAAAGGAGTCCCTCCCCAACATTATGAAAGGGCCCCACGTGCGTGTCTCACCCTGTAGCAGACCTGCACCCGTGTCTTGGGTGGATACTTTTTTCTTTTCCCTCGTTTCTCAATAACTTTTTCACTCCCTTGCCTAAAAAAGACAAAAAAAAAAAAACAAACAAAAAAAACACCCACAGCAAACATTAGTGGGGAAATACAGAACGGTTCCTATTCAAATCAGAAGTGAGACACTGTAGTTATTATTCCTGGTAGTCAACGCAGACCTGCAGTCACAGCCAGTGCAACAAAATGAAACAAACAATTACGTATGTGCAAAAGTAAACTTGTCATTATTTGTAGGTGATATGATTACCTATACCCCCAAGAGAACAAACTGACAAGCTGTTAGAACTGGTAGGAGAGTTTGGCAAGGTGGCTTGATTTTAAAAGCCATCAAATTCCTTGAACAATAATCAACTAGAAAATATAATATTAAAAGGATCCTATTTACAAGAGCTAGAAATACTATTAAATTCCTAGGAATAAACATCTGAGAGACCCAATCTCACTGTAACCAGGAAAATGCAAGTTAAAAATGTTATACCATTTTTGATGATCAGATTAGCAAAAATGAAAAGATTGGTAATAGAAGTGTTGGAGAAGGCTTGGGGTAATGCATGCCTTTATACCCAATATTTCTGGTGTAGTACTCCCCATGGCTGATATTCACTGAACATGAAAGAGCTGTGCAGAAACATTCCATCATGTGGATTTCCACCATGCCAATAAAATAGACATAAAATAATCTCAACAACACAGCTTTAAAGTGTAGTAAAATAATTAGGAAGTGATTTCTTAGTGTTTACTACCTCTGTTTTTTAATATAATTGATATACTTGTAAATTTATATAATTTAGTTTTTAAACAATGGCTGTGTTTGATGACCAGCTTGCAAAATTCCTGAAAATTTGACCATCAGCTCTCATGAGCCATTATCAGTCAGTTCCAGCACACAACTGGCACCCATATTCTACATCTTTGCTACTCAAAGTATATTCTGTTGACCAGCAGGTCCGCAACACCTGGGATCTTTCTAGAAATGTAGAGCCTCAGAGCTCACCCTAGACCTACAGAAGCAGAATCTGCATGTTAGATATCTCTAGATGATTTGAATGCACACTAAAGTTCAAGATGCAGGGTTTCAGAGTACAATGTGGCAGTAATAAATAATGTGAGGTTGACCTTTAAGCATTGTCATAGAAAGAGTTCCAATATATTGTTGAGTGGCAAAAAGCAATTTCCAGAATAATATTTACAGGGCAAGAGCATTTAGGAAAAACTCATCCAAAGAGCTACATCTCTCTAATTTATAGAAATGCATGGAAGCAGGCTTGGAAGGAGAGGGGTTACCTCTGAATAAGGGAATGATATTGGGTGGGAGGTGGAGTGTTCAAAGGACATTAGCTATCCAAAAAAAGTTATTGAGAATCATTCTCGCCCTCAACTTCCTAGGAAAATCTTCCCCACCAGCCTTTAGCTAGTGTTCACAATGCTGTCATTACTGATTTATCCTTTTGGCTTAAGAAGTATTAAGGTATAAGTGCCTTGCGTAACACATCTACCAGTTACAGATAGTTCCGTGTGAGTTGACTTGATATACATGTCCTTTCTGATCTGTCAGTTTATGAGAGGAGCTTTCTAAGTAGTAATTTATCATATAATTGTTAAGGCAAATTTGGATACAGAGGACCAAAGCGGTGCTATAAGGAAGAGAAGGTGTGTGCATGTGGGGGCGGGGAGTGTCCTGTGCCTCTGTCTGTTAAAATGAGGGCAGCAATGTCAGATGTCTTGATTTCCTGGTGTCATGATGGCTTCTGGGTACTCCAGCTGGTAGATATCCTGGTTGTTTAAATACTCAATTTTTTAGGAATAAACAACTGACTTTTAAGGATGATGATAGGAACTTGTATAACAGTACAACTTTTCCTCTTATGTATTGCTGGAGGGGCGCTATAGTTTCGAACACGTGTCTTCTGCCCAAGCCCTGCTTTCCTTATAGGACTCAACTGATGAAGTACTACAAATCCCAGAATGCCTTGAGATGAGAAGTTCTTCAGCAATTAAGTTCCAACCAATTATGTTCTAGGAGGGAAGTTTAAAAAGTACTTTATGTGGTTAAAAAGGATGAGACACCTCTATAGGCGCTGATAGGGAACAATTTCCAAGGTATAATGCTAAGTGAAAAAACAAGGTGCAGAGGGGCAGGTCAGCAGTTATGCATGCTGCCGTGAGTGTGCGCATGTGTATGTGTACATGTGTGTAAATGCATGTATGTACGTGTGTTTATGTGTGTGTGTGTGTGTGTGTGTGTACTTTAAAATACGTCAAAAGTCATAAGAAAATGTTTGCCTCTGGGAAGGAGAAATGGGGTGACTGAGGGACTGGGCTGGAAGGGACAGTTTGTTTTCCCTGTAAATCCTTTTGCACTTTCCCCCTTCTTTTCTGTGTACATGTATTACCTCCTTTTAAAAAAAAAATTATTTTGAAATACTTTCAAACTTACAGGACAGTTACAAAAATAATACAGCCCCCATACAGAGAACTCCAGCTCATCCTTAACCCCCCTCAGATACTCAGAGCC
The DNA here is from genome assembly GCA_029593785.1 of Cabassous unicinctus. NCBI lineage: Eukaryota > Metazoa > Chordata > Mammalia > Cingulata > Chlamyphoridae > Cabassous > Cabassous unicinctus. Next base: position 926 of record JAQZBX010051968.1, on the reverse strand, counting down.
ACCAATTTAAATACTTAAATGACACATCTGCTGTATCATTCCTTCTATCTATCTGTCTGTCTGTCTATCCATCTGTCCGTATATCCATCCATTTCCTGAACACTTGAGTGTAGGTTGGATACATCATGCTCCTGGAACACTTTATACTACCATGTACATTTCCTAAGCACGAGGATATTCACTAAGGTAACCACCTTAAGTGCAATTATCAAGTTCAAGAAGTTTAACATTGATATAAAGCTTGCAGACGATATTCCAGTTTTTTTTCATATATCCCAATAATGTCCCTTTGAACCTTTTATCCTCTCATTAGAGCCAATCCATGTATTGCATTTAATTGTCATTGCCTCTTTAGTTGCTCTCTCTTTTTTTTAAATTGTGAAAACATATATACAGTATAAGCTTTCCCATCTCAACCACTCCCAAGCATACCATTCAGTGGGATTAATCACATCCACAGTATTGTGGTACCCTCACTGCCTTCCATTACTAAAACTTTCCATCTTCCCCAACAGTAACCCTAAACCCAGTATGCGTTAACTCCCCAATATAACCTCCTTTTAAAAACTAAACAAGTCAATTATATAAGTTGGAAAGATGATCTTTAAATGGCCATGATTTTTGTCTTCTTCTGTACCCTGGCTGGGCTGGTAAGCATTTGTTTGTTAGCATTTAACCTGAAAGTCTTTGGTAAAATGATAGGAAATTTAAAGGGAAAAAAAAGCGTACATAAAGCAGTATTACCCTCTGATATAGAAATTGTGTCTACATGTTGAAGGGGAAGTGAATGGATTTTATAAATGTTTCTTTTAATGTTGATTAAAAATAAATAAAAAATGGGAGTGGGGAGCTGATGTGGCTCAGTGGTTGAGCTCCAGCTTCCCACATATGAGGTTCCAGGTTCAATCCTCAGCCCCTGGTACCTC
>JAQZBX010051967.1:0-19247 GCA_029593785.1 Cabassous unicinctus | reverse complement strand
GGGGCTTAGATCCCATGGGACAGATAGATGGAGCTATCTTGCTTGCAGCTGCAGACACTCTCTGTTCCTAGGGATGGGCATTGTCCATCATCTCCTTGCCAGTTTTCCTGGGTGAGTCCAATGACTGGAGAGTAGGCAATGCAACTGTTGAAATTCAGGGCTCAACTGGCACATTGACAGAGCAAAGATTTAAGTCTCTAGGACATATGTTTACTAATTAGAGGTTCAAATAAAAGAGACAGAAGAGCCATGTGTAGAGAACCTATAATAAATGAGTCATTGATGATTGTACTTATGAACCTTTTCTCATGAAACTGAAAGTTAGCCTAGTATTATTTACTGCCTAAGAGTTACCGCCTGAAAGCCTCCTTGTTGCTCAAATGTGTCCTCTCTCTAAGATGAATATAAATATAGTACCTTATATTTAATATAAGTACCTATATTTATATCAGCATATAAATATAGTACCTTCCCCCTGGTGTGGGACATGACTCCCAGGGATGAGCCTCCCTGGAACCAAGGGATTATTACCAAACATCAACTAGCAATGCGTCTGGAAAAATACCTTGACCAAAAGGGGATAATGGTAAGTACAAATGTGTTTTTATGTCTAAGAGATTTCAAAGTGAGTCAGGAGGTTGTTCCAGAGGTTACGCTTATGCAAGTCTCAGCAGGATCTCCTTGATTGCCACAGTAAACAGTACCTCAAATAGTGGGGCTCCTGAGGGCTCTGGAGACATCCAGAAACTATAAGCAGGGCAGACAGCTCAGGAATTCAGCACCCTGTCAGTGCACCTTACTTTGGAATTTATGCTCTTCATAATTGTTTTTAACTTAAAGTATGTTTTACCTGATACTAGAATAGTTACCCTAGCTTTCTTTTGGTTACTACTTGCATGGTATATTTTTCCCATCTGGTCACCTTCACCGTACCTGCATCTTTGAATTTAAAGTGGGACTCTGGTAGGCAGCATAGAGTTGGATCATGCTTTTTTATCCATTCTGCCAATCTCTGCCTTTTGACTGGAAAGTTCAATCCCTTTACATGTAAAGTCACTACTGATAATACAGGACTTTCATCTGCAATTTTGCTATTTAGTCTTTGTAAGTCTTATACAATTTTTGTTCCTCACTTCCTCAATTAATGCCTACCTTTTTATTTCTCTGATTTTTTGTGTCACACCATATGAGAGACTTCTCATTTCTATCTGAATCTATTTTCATCTATTTTCCCTGTGATTATCATGGGGTTAAAATTTAACATCCTAAATATGTAACAGTCATATTTGGCTTGATACCAACTTTATTTCAATAGCATGCACATATACTTTTCCTATACCACTCTGTCCTCCCATCTTTTTTAAAACTTACTACCACTTATACCTTTGTACACTATATATCCAAAACCATAGACGTATCAATACTTTTAAACATTTGCATTTTAGCACCTGTAGGAAGTAAGAAGTGGAGTTATATACCAAATAATACACTACAATAATACTGGCATTTATAATTACCCAAGTGGTTATCTTTACTGCAGGTCTTTATTTCTTTATGTAACTTTGAACCACTGTCTAGTGTCCTTCCCTATCAGTCTGAAGAACTCCCTTTGTCATTGCTTGTAGCACAGATCTAGTGGTGATGAACTCCCTCAGCTTTTGTTTATCTGGGAATGTCTTAGTCACTCCCTCATTTCTGAAAGAAAGTCTCCCTGGATATAAAATTTTTTGTTGGCAGTTGTTTTCTTACAGCAATGTAAGTATTTCAACCCAATGCTTTCTTGCCTCTATGGTTTCTGATGAAAAACTGGCAGTCAATCTAATTGGGACTCCTTTGTACATATACTGCTTTTCTCTTTCAGTTTTCAGAATGCTCTTCTTGTCCTTTGTACTTGATAGTGTAATCAATATATGATGGGGCATTTTTCTTTATAGTATCCTGTTTGGTGTTCTCTGGGCTCCTTGGATATGCATATTCATGTCTTTTGCTAAGTTTGGGAAGTTTCTGTCATTATTTCTTTGAATATTCCTTCTGCTCCTTTCTTTCTTCTCCTTCTGGGACTCCCATAATGCTTATATTGGTACACTTGATAGTGTCTCAGAGGTGTCTTAGGGTATTTTCACTTTTTTCTTTCTTTTTCTCAGTCTAACTCATTTCAAGTGTTTTATCTTCAAGTTCACTGATTCTTTCCTCTGCCAGCTCCAATCTACTCTTGAAACTCTCCTGGTAGTTTTTAATTTCAGTTATTGTGGTTAACTCCAGTAGTTTTCGGTTTGGTTCCTTTTTAAAATTTCAATCTCTTTACTAAGATTCTCATATTGCTCAATCATTGTTTTCCTGATATCCTTTATGTCATTCTCTGTATTTTCCTCCTTCTCCTTGAGCATTTTTAAGACAAGTTTTTTAAAGTCTTTGTTTGGCATGTCCATGTTCTGGTCTTCTTCATTGGTGTTTTCTGGACTTTCATCTTTTCCTGGGCATGGACTATCATTTCCTGTTACATTATTTGTCTTGTACTCTTGTTGCACATTGTACATTTTAATATTTTAAGATGTTAATTTTGGGATTTATTCCCTGAGATGTCTGTTTCTTGAATTTGTAACCAGCTGGTGATAAGACAGAGATTTACTTGTGTTTCAGCCCTCCTATCAGATACATCTGCCCAAGATGAGTGCAGTGTGCAGGGTTTTCCATGTCTTTCTGGGCCTGCATCTTGTCTTGGGCTTGGGCTTATTAGTTGTTGTGGAGTATCCTCTTTATATGTGTTTGCTTAACACCTATGCTTCCCAGGAGATAGACCTCCCTTTCCTGGGTGTTTGACACTAGCAGACCTTTGTCCAGACTATCCACCTGTATAGTTTCTTACACTCCTTTCATTGTCTCAAGCTGCTTTTGCCTAGAGAACTAATTCTGGGAGGAGGGGCAAGTAGGAGAGGGCTTTCCCAAGACAGTCTTTCCCAGTTGAAACAAGGCCAGGTACCCACAAAGGGGGTGCAGTCTGGCTCCAAAGTGCCCTGGTGAGGGGGTCAGGAAGGGTGCAAAGAACTTCTCCAATAGCTCCCTAAAGCTTAGCTTTCCTGACCTGCCCAGCAAATGCAGTCCTTCAACTGTATCCCACAGCCCTGAAGAAGCACAGCATTGTTAAGTCTGGGGCAGGTGGAAACAATGGCAGCCTCTGCCTTTGTCCAGGAAGCTTGAAATAATGCCTGCCCTCAGAGCCAGGCCCTCAGCAATCTGAAGTTGCTAATCAAAAGCTGTGATCAGTGATTAGCTATGCCCACCCCTGGTCTTGAAGAAGAGGATTTTTACATCCCTTTCTGTCACAAGCAAGCTAGCCAGAGGCTGGACCCCACAGCAACCTGCTGCAAGAGTGGGGGATGGGTACCAGTAGCCACCAGGCAGAGACAGCAATTTACTGGTCTTAACTGTAATTATCAGCCTCTTCTTCCTACTCTTCCCTGGTTGCCCTTCTGGCCTCCAGTATTCCAAAACAGTTGTTTCAGACAGTTTCTACCAGTTTTATAGTTGCTCTGGTAGATGGACTGAGTCCTGGAGCTCCCTACTCTGCCATCTTCCCACAATCCTTCTTTCTTTTGATTGTATACTTTATCTTTTTTTCCATGTTTTACTTTTAATGTACAGATACTGTTATATTTGAAATGAATTTCATTTAGGCAGCATGTAATTGGGTCATGTTTGTTCATCCCCTCTGCCAATCTCTGTCTTTAATTGGTGTATTTAAATCATTTACACTTAAAGTAATTACTGATATGTTAGGGTTTATGTGTCAATTTATTATCTGCTTTCTGTTTCTTGTTTCTCTGTATCCATTTTCTTCCATTCCTGTTGGCTACTCGAACCTTTGTTTAGAATTCCATTTTAACTTATATTGGTATTGCTGTGGTTATTTGCTTTTCCCTAATGACTAATGATATTAAGCATCTTTTTCAGTGCTTATTGGCCATTTGTATACCTTCTTTGTTATACAAATAGACTTGCTTGTGTGAGTCCTTTGTTCAGTTTTTAAACTGGTTGTCTTTTTATTGTTGAGTTGTAGGAGCTCTTTATGTATTCTGGAAACTAGATGCTTATCAAGTATATGATTTGCAAATATTTTCTCTCATTCTATAGGTTGTCTTTTCACTTTATTGATGGTGTCCTTCAAAGCATAAAAGTTTTTTATTTTGAAGTAGTCTAACTTATCTATATTTTTTGTTACTTGTGCTTTAGATGTCATATCTAACAAACCATGTCCTATTCCAAGCACAGAAAAATACAATGTAACCAAAAAGCTGCTGATAGCAATATACCAGAAATGTGTTGGCTTTTATAATGGGGATGTATTAGGTTGCAAGCTTACAGTTCTGAGCCCATAAATGTGTCCAAATCAAGACATCAAGTGATGCTTTCTCCCCAAAGTCTGGCTCATGGAAGCTTCTGCTGACCTCTCCCTTCTTTCCATTGATTTCAGCTCCTTGCTTTCATGGCTTTATTTCTCTGTTCCTGTGGCTCCATTTCTCCATATCATCCTATTTATAAAGGACTCCAGTAAGAAGATGAAGAGCCACCCTGGGTCACAGCCTCCTGGAAAACATTGCCCTAGAACTGCAAGGTATTGCCACATAGATGGTGCTATAAGTGAGTCTTCAAAAAGCCATTCCACTGTTCTATCAATCCAGCTGCTTCAGGATGATGGGGAACATGGTAAGACAAATGAATTCCATGAGCATGCCCATTACCAAACATCATTTGCTGTGAAGTGGATACCTTGATGAGAAGCAATGGTGTGTGGAATACCATGATGGTGGATAAGGCATTCATGCAGGGAAGGCAAATCCCATATCAAGAGTATGTGTCTATTCCAATCGCTGCCCCTTCCATTATGGAAGTGATCCAATGTAATCAGTCTGCTACCAGGTAGGAGGCTGATCACCTCAAGGAATGGTGCCATATTGGGGGCTGAGTGTGGGTCTCTGCAGATGTCAGATTGGGCACTCAGCAATGGCTGTATCCAGGTCAGCCTTGGTAAGGGGATGTCCATGTTGCTGATCCCATGCATAAACTCAATCCCTACCACAATGGCCACTTTATTCATGAGCCCATTGGACAAAGACAGGAGTGGCTGGGGAAAGTGGCTGACTGGTATCCACAGAACAGGTCATCTTCATCCACTTGATTATTAAAATCTTCCTCTGCTGAAGTTACACTCTGGTGAGAATTCACATGGGACACAAATATTTTCATATTTTCTACCCACTCAGAAAGGTCAATCCACATATCTCTTCCCCAGACTTGTTACCAATTTTCCAATCATGTTCCTTCCAAGTCCCTGACCATCCAGCATAACCATTAACGACAGCCCATGAATCACTGTACAAACACACCTCCAGCCATTTCTTCTTCCAGGCAAAATGAACAACCAGGTGCACTGCATGAAGTTCTGCCCACTAGGATTTCACCTCACCATTATCTTTTAGGGATAGTGCTGCAGTGCTGCAGCTTTCCACTTTCAGGTGGTACCTGCATATCTTGCAGAACCATCTGTAAACCAAGCCTGAGTTTTCTCTTCCTCAGTCAACTGATTGTAAGGAACTCCCAAGAGGCCATAGCTGTGGGCTGGGAAAGAGAAGATCATGTGGCAGGAGTGGTGGTCATGGGCATTTAGGCCACTTCCTCATGTAACTTACTTGTACCTTCAGGAACTACTTGAGCCCTATTTCGTATATACCATTTCCATTCTATGATAGAGTGCTGCTGTGTGTGCCTAACTTCATGGTTTGGCAGGTCAGCCAACACCTAGCTCATGATAGGCAAGTCAGGTCTCATGGTAACTTGGTGGCCCATGGTTAAGCATTTGGTCTGTATTAAGGCTGGGCAGCAGGCCAAAAGCTGTTTTTCAAAAGGAGAGTAGTTATCTGCAGAAGATGGCAGGGCTTTGCTCCAAAATCCTAAGGTTCTTTGTGATTCTCCTACAGGGGCCTGCTAAAAGCTCCAGGCAGCATCTCTATTTACCACCAACATTTTTCAGCACCCTTGGATCTGCTGGATCATATGGCCCAAGGGGCAGTGCAGCTTGCACAGCAGCCTGGACCTGTCGCAGAGTCTCCTCTTGTTCCAGTCCCCATTCAAAACTAGCAGCTTTTCTGGTCACTTGGTAAATGGGCTGGAATAGCATATCCAAAGGAGGAATGTGTTGCCTCCAAAATCCAGAGGACAACTAGATGTTGTGCCTCTTTTTTTGGTCATAGGAGGGGCCAGATGCAACAGCTTATCCTTCACTTTAGAAGGGATATCTCGACACACCACTGGAAACCTAGAAATTTCACCGAGGTGGAAAGCCCCTGTATTTTTGTTGGATTTATCTCACATCCTCTGACACACAAATGCCTTACCAGTAAGTCTAGAGTAGATGCTACATCTTGCTCACTAAGTACAATCAACATGTCTTCATCAATGTAATGGACCAGGGTAATGTCTTGTGGGAGGGAGAGACGATCAAGGTCCCTGTGGACAATATTATGACATAGGGTTGAAGAGTTGCTATGTCCCTGAAGTAGAACGGTGAAGATATATTGTTGGCCTTACCAGCTGAAAGCAAACTGTTTCTGGTTGTCTTTACTAACAGCAATTGAAAAAAAGCATTTGCCAGATCAATAGCTGCATACCAGGTACGAGGGGATGTGTTGATTTGCTCAAGCAATGATACCATATATGGAGCAGCAGCTGTGACTGGAGTCACCACTTGGTTAAGTTTAAGATAATCCACTCTCATCCTCCAAGATTCATCTGTTTTCTGTGCAGGCCAAATAGGAAAGTTGAATGGGGATGTGGTGGGAATCACCACCCCTGCATCCTTCAAGTCCTTGATGGTGGCACTGATCTCTGCAATCCCTCCAGGAATACAGTATTGCTTTTGATTTACTATTTTGCTAGGTGGGGGCAGTTCTAGTGGCTTCCACTTGGCCTTTCCTACCATAATAGCCCTCACTCCACATGTCAGGGATCCAATGTGGGGATTCTGCCAGCTGCTGAGTATGTCTATTCAAATTATGCATTCCTGAACTGGGGAAATAACCACAGAATGGGTCTGGGAACCCACTGGACCCACTATGAGATGGACCTGTGCTAAAACCCTATTGATCATCTGACCTACATAAGCCACTACTCTGATTGGTGGACCACAGTGACATTTTGGGTCTCTTGGAATTAATGTCACTTCTGAGCCAGTGTCTAATAATCCCCAAAATATCTGATCATTTCCTTTTCCCCATGCACAGCTACCCTGGAAAATGGCTGTAGGTCTCTTTGGGAAAGGCTGGGAGGAAGATTAACAGTATAAATTTTTGACAGTATAGCAGGGTCCTTCCCCAAAGGGACCCAGCCTTCCTATCATTAAAGGGGTTCTGGGTGTCTAAATTGTCTCAAGTCTGGCAATTGATTAAGGGGCTGTGATTCTCTGTTTCTGTAATTAAAGTTAGACTTTTGTTCACTTGACCAAAAATTCCTCTGCTTATACAGATCAAGTAGAAATTTAGTAGACTGCCCATCCATTTTACTTCTATGTACCTCATGATCTATTAGCCAATACCATAGGTCTCTGCAACTCAGACTATTTTGACTACTGCTTTGAGTCTGCTGTTCATTGTGTTGGCTACACCTACCTTGTCTTTGACAAGTAAGTGCTGCCACTTGGCTTCTGCCAACTTGGGATCTGATAATCCCCAGTGTTCAAGGATCCTAGTTCAGTGACAGTAGTTCCCAAGGTAATATCTGACCTACAGAGAAGAGCAACCACAGATGTCTTCAGGGAATGTGGAGCTAGTCTCACAAATTTATTCCTCACAGTATTGCTGAGAGGTGTGCCCTTTGGACATTTCTGGGGTGGGTGAGCAGGTTATTACATGATAAATCCAGTCCAATATTCCACTCTCTCTAAGCCTTTGGGTCCCCCTCATCTACAGTATACCAGGGCAGATCTGGCATTTTGACCTCAGATAATGCCAGTCATCTTTTGATCCATGTTTTAGCCAGCCACCCAAACTGTTAGAGTCCTTTCTAACCCCTTGAGCTACAATATTGAATCCAGAATCTCTGCTTAGTGAGCCCATATTAATAAATTCAGCCTGATCTAACTTTTTATTCCTTCCACCATTATCCCACACTATTAATATCTGTTCCCACACATATTCCCCTGATTTCTGTCTATATAAATTGGAAAATTTATATGCTTCTTTTAGAGTATAGTGTACTTCCTCATGGGTCACAGTTTGTACCTTACCTTTAGGGGTTTGTTGGTACCTTAGTCTAGTTATAGGTCTGGAAGAAAAGAGGGGTGGTGGTGGTGGGTAATGAGAAGGATTAGAAGTGTCTTGCAAGCCAATTACCTCAGGCATTCTGTTGCAGTTTCACCTGGTGAAACAGGATTAATCTCTTCAGGTGGAGGTTGAGTGGCAAACTCCTTGGGGCAGATTGGAGGTCAGGTGGCTATTTCCTCAGGCAGACTGGAGGTGGGGAAGCTGTCTCCTCAGGGCAGACCATTACAGGTTTGTCTGGCAAAGACTCAGCAGAATTTAGGGTATCAATGTCTCCACATTATCAACCTCCATATCTCCATCCCAATTTTTGGGTTTCCATTCCTTTCAAATAAATGCCCTCACTTTAATACCAGACACTCTGCGAGGCTGAAATTTTAGTTTCCATTGTAACTTGCACAATGAGACTCTGGGTCTGGTTTTCAGAGAGCTCAAGTCCACAGCTGATGAAACAAGATTTTCTTTCAGGGCACACACAGAAACATTTGTATTCTTCATGTGGTGCTTAAGTTGCAAATTTAAAGCCTTCATCTTATCCCTTTCTTTTATAACTGTATCCAGTGAATTTAGGAAAAACCAGCCAATATCAATGTACCTTTTAACTCCATAAAACTCTGTTAAGGTGTCAAAAACACTCTCACTCAGAACTTTGCCCCTTATAGGCATAGAAGTAGCTGTATCCAGTGGTATTTTGTGTATCTCTATTGCCAACTCATGTCATGGATTATCAGTGGCCTCTTGATTATTGGAAACAAAATAATTAGTGCCTTTGAATCTAATCAGAGTAGAGAGCCAACTCCAAAAACCCCAGAGTCAATTCAGAAATCCCATTTTTAAGATTCTGTTTCTCAAGAACCACTCCCAGTACCAAGCTGTATTAGTCAGGGTTCTCTAGGGAAACAGAACCAGCAGGAGCTATCTGTAAATAGTATGAGATTTTATGAAATTGACTCATGCAACCATGGGGATGTATGTGTTCAAATTTCATAAGGAGGCTGCAAGCCAGGAACTCCAATGAAGGTCCTCAACGAGTTCCCCAGGAGAATCTGGTTTTGTTAAGTAGACATAGGAATTTTATCTCATGACTGCTGCAATCACTTCTCCTTTAAAGGCCTTCAACTGATTGGATGAGATATCTCACATTGCTGAAGGCAATCTCCTTAGTTGATTAGTAGATGTAATCAGCCATAGATGTAATCAACTCACTGATGATTTAAATCCATGTAATATCCTCACAGTACAATTAGCTCAGTGCTTGCTGGACCAAACAACTGGGTACCATTACCTGGCCAAATTAACACAGGAGCCTAACCATCACACTCCCAGAAATTGTCTAGAGACGAGTATAGAAGAGGCACTAAGATACAATATGGATTTGGAGGGCCAAATTAAAAGAGTATATGGCAATCAAGTTTATAATTGATTTGTATGGATGCTGTTTTAGTTTCCTCAGCTGATTAAGGCAAATACCATAAAATGGTTTGGCTTAAAAAATGGGAATTCGCTTACATTTTTCAGGCCAAGAAAATGTCCAAATCAAGGCATCATCAAGGTGATCCTTTCTTCCTGAAGACTTGCACATGGTGGTGTCTACTGGTCTTTCCTTTCTCTTCCTGGTTTTAATGACTTCAACTTCTTGCTTCTCTGGCTTTCTCTCTCTCTCTGTATTCATTCTTTTATAAAGGACTTCAGTAATAGGCTTAAGACGCAACCTGAATGAGGTGGTTCACACCCTAACTGAAGTGGACTCATCAAAAGGTTCTACTTACAATGTGTTTACATCCACAGAAATGGATTAGCTTTAAGAAGATGTTTTCTTGGGGTACATACAACTTCAAATCACCACACTCCACCCTCTGGACCCCTCAAAAGCATGTTTTTTCTACTTGCAAAATACATTTATTCCATCACAATATCCCAAAAGCCTTAAGCCCTTTCAGTAACAATACCAAATACAAAGTCTCATCAAAATCAGTTAGAAGCGTGGTCTGTGCTGGGGCACAATTCCCCTGATCTATGGGCCTGTGAATCCTAGAGAATGGAGGGACAGGCATAGGATAAACATTCCCATTCGCATAAGGAGAAATGGGAAGGAAAACAGGAGTCATGGGTCCCAAACAATTCCAAAACCCTGCAGGGCATACTCCATTAGATTTCAAGGTTTGAGAGTCACCTATGGAACTACATTTTGTCCTCTGGGCCCTGGATTGGCAGCCCCACCCTTTCCATGTGCTTGTGAAGGCCCACCTTTTCCAAGTGCTTGTGCAACCCTACCCTTTCCCATGCTCTCCCCAAACACTGAGGTGAAGGTTCCACACACTTCAAGCATTGGGGTGATGACCAGGTTCTTGCAATCACCAGGACACAGGCTCAACCCTTTCAGAACAGTGGGGTGGCAGCCAGACTCTCCTCAATCCCTGAGAATATGCTCCATCCTCTCTGAAGACTGGAGCAGCAGCACAATAATGGAACAGAAGGCCTGCCCTCTCCAAACACCGGAGCAGACTCACCCTTTTCACACAAATGGGTGGGCCCATCCTCTTGGCCTGAGAAGATGTCTTTGGTCCAGACCTCAGCTTCCATGGATCTGCCCTTGAAGTGATCTTTCTTTCATCTATCCCTTTTAGTCCAGGCTGACAGTGATTCCATTCATAAGATCTAGAGGGAAAAAAAACTTGTTGGTTTGGACGGGGGTCCAAATCATCAGAAAGTAGGATTTTCCACAGATCTTTCCTGGATAACTGCACCTCCAGTCCTGACTTGCTATGAAATGACTGACTGGGTCCATGTTCATTTAAACCTACACATGGTTCACTATTCTCCGGGGACTCATTTTCCAAAAGGCTCAGAATTTTCAAAACCACCAGTTTCTGGTTTCTTTGTGCCCAGGAGTTCAGTTCTTAGCTTATCCCTTTCCTCTCACAGTTTACTATAAGCAGCAAGGAGATACCAGGTTGCACTTAACACACTTAGCTTGGAAATCTCCTCAGCTAAATATCCATGCTCATCGCTTTCAAACTCTGCCTTCCAGCTGACATCAGAATTCAATTTTGCCAAGTTCTCTGCCACTTTAAAACAAGGATCACCTTTCTTCCAGTTTCCAGTAACACATTCGTCATTTCTGTCTAAGGCCTCATCAGAAGTACTTTTAGCATCCACATTTCTACCAACAATCTCATCAAAGCAATCTAAGCCTTTTCTACCAAACAGGTTACAATTCTACCAGCCTCTACCCATTACCCAATTCCAAAGCCGTTTCTACATTTTTGATATTTGCAATAGCAGCACCTCCACTCTCCTGGTACCAAAATCTGTTTTAGCTTCCTAGGCTACTTAAAGCAAATAGCATGAAATAGTGTGGTTTGAACAATGGAAATTTATTAGCTTACAGTTTTCAAGCTAAGAAAATGTCCAAATCAAGGCATCATCAAGGTGATGCTTTCTTCCCGAAGACTAGCTGTCAGCAATTCTTGGCTCCTCTGCCACATGGCAAGCACATGGTGGTGTCTGCCTGAGAAGGGTGTCTCTCCCTTCTCTTCCGGGTTTCGTTGATTTCAGCTTCTGGCTTCCGTGGCTTTTATTCTCTCTCTGTATTCATTCTGTTTATAAAGGACTTCAGCAATAGGATTAAGACCCATCCTGAATGAGGTGGGTCACACCTTAAGTGAAGAAGCCTCATGAAAAGGTCCTACTTACAATGGGTTCATATCCACAGGAATGGATTAGATTTAAGAACATATTTTTCTGGGGTACATACAGCTTCAAACCACCACAGATACCATGTGATTACAGAGTAAATTTGCCTTCAGTGTGGCCTTAACCTCTATGGAGGTGGTGTTGGAACTTATATTTTTAATGATACCCCAGTATTGTGCATGCTCTGGCCTTATGTCTGCCAGGTAAGCACATAAGGTGGGGCCAGCATATATGGGACTAAAGCGATAGATCCAGCAGTTATGTTGTTGGAGGGTATGAACTGACAATTCAGTAAGGTATATGTAAAGGTTTTGTGGTATTTGTAAGCAAGGCGAAGGGGTGGTTGTGGTGGTCATGGCTGGAGACACAGAGCAGGAGATCATGATGGAAAGCTGGGGCAGGGGAATAAGAGAAGGTTCCAGGGAGTGGGAGGTCTTCTCTTCAGGGGGTTGAGGGGTAGACTGATATGAAGTGGTTGCCTCCTGGGATAAGCAATAAACTCCATTTTTAAAGATGTTTCACTTTTTTTCATACTACTTTTTATTATTGTAGTACCAAATATAACATAAAATTTGCCGTTTTAACAATTTTAAGTGTACAATTCAGTGGCATTAATTACCTTTACCATGCTGTACTATCATCAACACCATCCATTCCCAAAACTTTTTCATCACCCAAAACTGAAACTCTGAACCCATTAAGCAATAACACTCCCTTACCCCTCCCCCTAGCTTCTAGTAAACTCTAATTTCTGACTCTGTAAATTTGCATATTCTAGATAATTCATATAAGTGAAATAATACATTATTTGTCCTTTTGCATCTGGCTTATTTCACTTGGCATAATGTTTGCAAGATTTTTCCATGTTGTAGCATGTATCAGAACTTTGTTCCTTTTTTATTATCTTTTGAACATTTTAATAAAATGCTTTTAGAGGACCAATTTTAGGTAAATTAGTTTTTTATTTAAACTTTTTATTGTAATAACATATATATAACTCAAAATTTCACATTTTAACTACTTTCAAGTGTACAATTCAGTTATATAAATTATATTCACAATTTTATTCTACCATCACCAACATCTATTACCCCAACTTTTCCATCACCTCAAACAGAAATTCTGTACCCATTAAGCAGTAACTCCTCCTTCCCCTCACTCCCTGCCCCTGGTAACCTGTAATATACTATCTGTTTCTATGAATTTGTTTATTCTAGGTATTTCATATAAATGAGATCATAGAATATTTGTCTTTTTGTCTGGCTTATTTCACTCAACAGGTCTTCAAGGTTTATCTATTTTGAAGCACCATCAGAACTGCATTCCATATAATGGTGGAATAATATTCCATTGTGTGTGTATACCACATTTTGTTCAACCATTCATCTGTTGATGTATACTTGTTTCCAACTTTCATTAATTTTTAGAATGGCACAGATAGTACTAACTTCTATAAGATTTTCCTTTAGGCATGGGAGTAGAGAGATGTTAGCAGATAACATAAGGGAGGCACTGAGGAGACATTGCTTTTGATTCAATGAGGTGAGTTAAGGTAGTTTCACATTCATGGGAATGGGAACTTACACTTTGGCAGAGAGCAAGGAGTGTAACAAGATCAGGAGCAAAGCTCAGGACAATAACATGCTCAGGAAACATAACAGAATCTATAATATCAAAGGAAGAAAAACAATAAATGTCCCATGTCCAATGTGTCAGCACCTTAGGAGTGGCAGTTGTGGGTTTCTTAGGGGTAGTGGTTTCAGTTTTCTCCAGCATAGGGGGTGAAGTCTTATTCAGCACAGAAGGTGAAGTCATCTCTGGCACAGGCCAAGGGAACCCTTCCCATGTAGCAATCCATTTGGGCTGCTATGGGTCATGCTTTTGTGGTTCTAATGTTATATATCAGTTTGCATCCACTTGTAAAATTGGAAGGCAATATTGGGCCTAGGAACTCAATTTGCAGATATCTTTTAATTCAAGGTGCTTTATTGGTGCACAATTAGCAAAAGTGCTGCCGGTATCTTTGTTGTCACCATGGCAGACCAAAATGCTGCAACACAACTGGCACAACTGAAGCCCCAACTGATGATAGCCAAATCAAAGAGTTCCCAACAGTTAAAGGGTAGAGGCTCCCAATAAGTGATGAGAGATGCTCTGCTACAAATGAGTTTTAGGTTGTATGGTCTGATTTGGGTGCATGTAGTCAATAAGGTTCCACATTGACTTCCAATGAAAATATCTACAGCTGAGGTTGGAGTCCCAAAATTAGCCTGGAGACAGGCCCTTCAACTTGGCCAATTATCATGGGCCTTTTATTTTATGTGCCAGTTTGACTGCTGGCAAGCAAGTGGCTGTAAGGTTTGTATTACCCATATTCGATGGCATGCAGGTCTCAGCATTTGCCATGTCTGGCTGAAACGATGGCTTATTTGGAGGGTTTGGGCTTCCAGATCACAAACCAATGAAACCACTCAGACCAATAATAACAAGACCAACAGCTAAAAGAATGGTACACAGCTGTACTTCATAGGCGTTTTGTTGGTCTGAGGTTGATTTTCCTCTGGCATATATTATTACAAAGGAGAGGTTATCTGGTTTCATTATTGTGGGACATGGTGTTAATTCCATTATCTCCAAATGTGATCTTCATTTATTAAGTGGAGTTTTCTATCTCCCTTCTTGGTTGTCCTCCGTGGGAATAGCCCTGGGGCAATGATCTCAATTACCTGGAGGAGATAGGAAGGAGAGCCTGGATTAATTATTCATCCCTTGTAACCCAAAAATTGGGGAGGTTTTTGGGTGATGGAAATTCAGGCTCACATGCATCCCATAACAAATGGGCAAGGTGCCTGGCCCATGGGACATTCTATGATAAATTATCGAGTCCAAGCAGAGTATGCGTCCTCTATCTGGCTTCCACCCCTTATGGGATGGGGCAATATAGAAAATCCATAAGATAGGGGGAGGCATTATTAAAGAACCTCATATATAATGAGTCTTCATACACATGGAGGTCAGATATATTCACCTTTAAATACAAGAAAGGGTGATGGGGAGGTTTAGGAGTGAGTCAGCCAAGGGGCCTTGAATTAAGAGAAATTAAGGCCTGGGGCAAGAGAGAGACCCATTTAGTGTCCACTTGCTAGACTAGAGCTTAAAAAGGAGCTGTTTGAGACCATTATGCCTCTCAATTAGGCTGACCAGCTTGGGACCTATCTGGGAGATGAAAGTTCCATTGAATGCCTTTTCCAAGAGACTAGTATTGCGTGTTCTGAGAAGTATAATGAGTGCTTTGGTCACTATCAGTAAAGTATGGAACTCTGAAGGGAATAAAGAATGTCCTAGTGAGGCCTTGCATTGTTGCCTTAGAATGTATAAAGACAGCCTTTACTTTGATTTATATTTTGGGTATATGTAAGGCAAGAGATTCCCAGAGTTATTTATCCCAAAGGGGGCAACTCTTAGGCAATGACCCAAGATTTGTAAAAATATGCAGATGGGTCCATGTTTTGGTCAGGGCATCCACTGCTAAGATGACTGCTTGAAGTCTGGCCAACTGTGCTAAGCCTTGGGTCCTGTACTTGATCAGGGACATCCTGGCTAAGGAATGAAAAGCAGTAACATTCCACTGAATTCCATCACTTATACTGTTGGTGATATCACCCATATAATGTACAAATTCCCATTGCTGTTTACTCAATTGGTCTCAAGGAGCTCCCCAGGTAGCCAAGGGGCCTAGGTGAGGGGTGCCCTCCTCTAGCACCATGGCATCATGCAAGGGACAGAGGACAGGGAAAGCCAACTCTCCTTCAGATGGAAGATGCCAGCTGGCCCAGGTTTGGCTCTATCCTGTATTAAGGAGGTGTCAGAAGTCATGCCAAGTTTGTAGGGTGCTGCTTCCATGATCCAAGGCATAATGGGCAGCTGGGAATGAAACCTAAGGCATAATGGGCAGCTGGGAATGGAACCTAAGGCATAATGGGCAGCTGGGCATGGAAGGTCACAGGCTCAGGGTCTGAGAGAGCTTCCATTTCCAGAAGAGCTCAGTATGTGGCCAGCAATTGCTACTCTAATGTTATATAGAATGGGGCCAAAGATGGCAGTTTCTTGCATCAGAAGCCCATGGGCAACTTATGTCCATTGAAGGTGGTTCAAAGAGTCCAAGAGGTATGAGAGGAGGTTGCTACGATGATGGAGTCATGGGGTGGGGGGCACAAATAGGAATCATTGCTTTATTGCAATTTGAACAGATTCTAGAGCCTTTTGTTGAGGAGCCCCATTTGAGGTGAGACAATTTATAAGTAACATCATCAGTGAGATTAAGTAGAATTTATAAATGAGGAATATATTGCCTCCAGAACCCAAAAAGGACAAAAATATATAGTGGCTGCTGAGAGGTTCACTAGCTGTTAGTGTCAGGGGTAGAGAAGTCCTCAGGTTACAAAATAATTTTCACGAATTTAACCAAGGTGGCAGGGCCTTGCATTACATATGAAGCAATGGCCTATCCCCTCTTTGTAAACTCTTTTGTGAGTATATGTATGTCCCTAATGACTGTGTCAAATGAATCTCCTCAGAGAATGATGTCATAAACATGCCATACCTGTGCTCCTGGAAAAAGGAAGATGCCATTAAGATCTTGCCTGTAAAAATTGTATGTGATGGCAAGGCTGCTGAGTACCCCATAGGTAGCCTGGTAAAGTATATTTTGTCCTTTTGGAGGTGAAGGAAAACTGAAACTAAGAGGCAATTGAAACAGGCACTGAATAGAACATATTAGCAAAATTGTAATAGGAAACTATTTACCTATTGCTGATTGGATGGAGTCAGCAATTTCATTAATTGGGTATGGGGCCTTAATGGATAGGATCAGAGCATTAGAGTTACAGTAACACATTGGGAGGTGCCATTCTTTCCAAGTTTAAGAATGGGCTTAATTGGGCTGTTAAATGGAGAAGCTGTGGGGATAAACACCCCTTTACTAGTTAGGTCTCATATAAGATTGATGCTGTTTTCAGGCCTGATAACATAACATCCATTCTGCAGCCCATGGATCAAGGACTCATTTTAACTTATTATCGAAGAAATACATTTTGTAAGGCTATATCTAGCATAGATTCCTCCAATGGATCTGGGCAAAGAAAACTGAAAACTTTCTGAAAGGATTCACCATTCTAGATGTTATTAAGAACATTCTTGATTCTTGGGGGAAGATAAAAATATCAACATTAACAGGAGTTTGCCATACGATCTGGCAATTCCACTCCTAGGTATATACTCAGAAGAACTGAAAGCAGGTATGCAAACAGACATTTGCACACTGATGTTCATAGTGGCATTATTCACAATTACTGAAATATGGAAACAACCCAGGTGTCTGCCAACAGATGAATGGATAAACAAAATGTGGTATATACATATAATGGAATATTATTTATTCATAAAAAGGAATGAAGTTCTGTTATATGCTTCAACATGGATGAACCTTGAGGACATTATGTTGAGTGAAACAAGCCAGACACAAAAGGACAAATATTGTATGATCTCACTAATAAGAACTAAATAAAATGAGCAAGGTCATGTAGTTAATAACTAGAAGGTTGGCATCAGATGATATAATGAGGATAGAGAACGGGAAGCAGAGGCTTAATTTGTGCAGAATTTGTAATAAGGTTGATTGTAAATGTTTGGAATTGGATAGAGGTGATGATAGCTCATTAGAGTGAATGTAAGTCGCAGTGCCAATATGGAGGTATGAGTATGGTTGAAAGGGAAAGTTTAGGGTTTTGTATGTCACTAGAAAAAAAGCTAGAGGGTGAAACATGGGATTGTATAGCAGAGCAAACCCTGTTGCAGATGAGAAGTGTGGTTGATACTACAAATATAAGAATGTTTTTCTATGAATCAGAATAACTTTTCATTAATATTATAAGATGTTAAAAATAGGGTGGTATTTGAGCTAAAATGCACCTAAAGCAAACTATGGACTGCAGTATATAGCAATATATGAATATTTTATCATCAATTGTTTAAAAAAAATAATTATCCTAAGTGACAGAAACCAGACATAAAGTACTGCATATTGTTTGGCTCCATTTATATAAATTGTAAATATAAATAAAAGTATACAGATAGAATTAGATTAGCAGATGTGTGTGGCAGAGGAGGGATAGAGGGATAGCGAGGTGTCTGCTAAGGAATGGGGAGTTTTTCTTTTTAGAGTAATGAAAATACTCTAATATTGATTGTGGTGATGAATGCACAACTCTATATCAAAAGCCATTGATTGTACACTTTTGATTGATTGCATGGTATGTCACTATATCTCAATAAAATTGCTAAAGAATGAAAACTAAGGGAAATCATGGAAATGATGTCTCATCAAATAGAGACCATCAAGAAAAAGATAAAAATTGGACCTAAATAAAAATTTTGGAATTGAAGAGCACAATAATCAAAATGAAAAGTTCATAGGAGGGGCTGAAGAACAGATTTCAATAGGCAGAAGAAAGAATTGATGAACTTGAATATAGATCAATGGAGATTTCCATTCTGGGAAACAGAAAGGAAAGAGAATGAAAAAATATGAACAGAGCTAAAAGAACTGTGGGATACCATCAAGTGTACCAACATACACATCATGGGAGTCCCAAAAGGAGAGAAGAGAGAGAGAAAGGTGCAGAAAGAGTAACTGAAGAAAGAATGGCAGAAAAATGTCCTAAATTTGATAAAAAGATATACATCTACAAATCAGAGAAACCCAATGAAGTCCAAGCAGGATGAACTCAAAGAGATCCTCATCTAAACACATCATAATCAAACTGGTGAAAGCCATAGACAAAGAGTATCTTGAAAGCAACAAGAAGAGATTCTTTATATACAAGGGATAGTCAATAAGATTAACAGCTGATTTCTCATTAAAAAAAATCAGGGAGGTCAGAGGCAGTGGGATGATATATTTAAATTTCTGAAATAAAAAACTATCAACCAATTATTCTTTATCCAGAAAAATTATCCTTCAAAATTGAAGGTGAAATTAAGACATTTCCAGAAAAAGTAAAACTGAGTTTGTCACAGAAAACAGTCCTACAAAAATGCTAAAGAGAGTTCTTCAGGCTGAAATGTAAAAGGACACTAGATACCAACTTGAAGAAATAAAGCACATCTTTTAACATAATGGCATAGGTAAATATAAAAGACAATATTAATCTATTTTTTATTGTAACTCTATTTTCTATC
>JAQZBX010051966.1:0-19247 GCA_029593785.1 Cabassous unicinctus | reverse complement strand
CTATCTGCAGTCATTGCCACTGCGACTCTGGCTCAGGCAGTCTCTGAAGTAACCCTAGACTGGGCTCTCACAATTTTTGTGCCTCATTACTATGGAGACTGTTAAAAACCCATAATGACTGTGACACCCACTTTACAGTGCAACCCCTTTGTAAACTTCTGTCAACTTTACCCATCCTACAGCACCTCCACTGTGCCCCAATCATCAGGGCTAGCTGAACGCACCAATGGCCTAATCAAGACACAGCTAGGGAAACTTACTGAACAATTTTCCCTCACCTGAGTTAAAGTTCTTCCCCTAGTCTTCATGAATTTATGGGGATGCCCTTTCAGCCCTCACCAACTTTTCCCTTAAGAGATAGTTACTGGCAGACCCATGCCCTTATTTCCCTGGTCAAACTGCCAAAGTTAGCTCCTCACTGGCTACCTACTGCCCAAAACTCTCACAAACTCTTTCTGAACCCCACAAAACTGTTTCTGAGTCTCTCTCTACAGATCTCTGCAATTCTCCACTGCCTGTTCAATCAGGAGATCAGGTGCCTTAGAAATGCCTTCCTCAGAAACACAGACCTGAGTCCCGAGGGAAAGAACCCTTTCAAATCCTCCTTACCACCCCCACAGCTGCAAAGCTTCTAGGAATCGATTCCTGGATTCACCTATTGCACCTAAAACCAGCCCCACCACCTGAGTGGACCACTGAAAGCATTGGAGACCTGACCCTGTGGCTCTGCGGGGTCCAGAAGTAGCCTGCCTCTGATGCAGACAGCTCTCTGAAGACTCCGGACTTGGGCTGAGTACACTTAAAATTCCTTTTGTGTCTTCTTAACTAATTCATAGTTCTCCCCTGAAAGCAAGAACACCCTACTGGCCCCCGAGGAACCCTTGTTAACTCTGTTATCTTCTCTTTGCTGTCCTTAGCTCCACTGCCTTTATCCAAACATTGTTGTCTAACTAAAATGACCCCTACATTATTCGTCTGCATGTTTCCTCATGGACCAAAGACTTTTCTGTCTCCCCTCAGGTTTTGCCTTCCTATGGGATACCACTCTAGGGCCTGTAGCATCTCCTTGCCTGCTCACTTACCCAGAGCCCAGTGGACAATTGGCTCTGTAATAGACCGAACTTCCACCCTGATAACTTTACTTGGGAAAGCAAAATAAAAGGGCTATTGGTTTAATTCTTGCCTGAATAGGGCTCGAACTCAGACTTTCAGCCCCCTGAATACATTTTGAAGACAAGAACGTGTCATCCACAAACTCAATGCCACCCTTGAAGCCATAGCCCAAGAAACAGGGCAAGCCCTGCAAGGACTAAGTACCTCTCTTAATTCCTTCACAGCCATAACTGTGGACAACTGATTAACTTTAGATTACCTACTGGCAGAAGAAGGAGGCATCTGTGCTGTTGGCAACACACCCTGTTGTACCTGGATCAACACCACCAGACAAGTTGAGACTAACACCTAGGAAATCTTCAAACAAGCCAAATGGCTTCACAGCATAAACCAGCAACCAAGAGACTTATGGGAATTAATTAAGGGGTTTCTGCCTAACACCTCTTGGTTGTATTCCCTGGTCTCACCACTGATCATGTTAATCCTCATCCTTCTCCTCAGACCTGTTTTCATCTGCATCATCACCAACTTCGTCGCACAGTTCCTCAAAGCCACTGGACTTTTTCTCCTGTCCCCTGTAGCTTTAGAGCATCAGCCTATAAAGCCCCAAACTAGCATACTTGGTCTTTGGGGAGTAAAAGGACTCCCTCGACCAAAAAGAGGGAATGTGAAATTGGAATGATAAATGATTTTGCTAACCATCTTGATTTGTTTGAGCTTCCATTTTATCCGGGGAGTTATAAAGAAGAAGCAGAGGTTAACTGAGGCAGGCTGCCATACCCATAATCCTTTGCGGTGCTGATAGAACCCCCTTCCCCCGCCTGGGAGGAAGAACTGTAACAAAGAGCTCAAGCTGACACCAGCAAGGCCTGCTGATTTTCATCAGATAGCATCAACATCCTGCTTGTTAATTAACGAACTGGGCCTCAAGGACACCCTGCTCAAACAGCCCCATAGCCTTGTAATACACAGAATGCATGGAAAACACGTACCAAGCATAAACCATGTCCCACTTATCCTTCCCCATTCCCCCACACCTTACCTTTGTTTCAAGCAGCCGTATAAGCTGCTCCCCCAACTCAACCTTTTGAGCAGAAACCTTTTGGTGCTGCTCCTGCATTAATGCAACTTTAGCTCAATAAACTTGCTCTGCACCCCCTTTTAAAGTCTGTTTAGTTTATTTTATTTTCAGCACAACACAACTATGAGCAGTTTGTTTTCCCAGCAACTTTCCGAGGATTCGTGTGGTGTTGTAAGAAGAGCTCTGGTACTTACAGCACATATGGTATTGAGAACTCAGTCCCCTGCGTACTAGCCTGGGTTAACTTGGGAAACCAGCTACTGTTACCGAGACTCAGCTTTCTCATCTATGAAGTGAGGATATTCCCCATATCTACCTAATAGAATTATTGTGAGAAATGCATTAGATATTGTAAAAGAAAGCCGTTTGTACAAGGTAAAGCACCACACAAATACTTATTATCATTTATTTACAGTTTTGTGTACAATAGGAGAAAGACTTGGCCAGAACACAGATCCTAATCCTTCCAGAAAAAAAAGTGAAAATTTAACTTATGCAGCAATAGTGCTTGTTTTGTAACTTTTATTCATCATCTCCTCTCATCAAGGGCGAAGTGATGACTTTCTGTGCTTACCATACTCATTCTCCTCATGAATCTTTAACTCACATTCTGCCAAATATTTCCCCACCCTTTGAGAAATGGTACCATATCTTCTGTAACTCACTGTCTAGACATCTGAATGACTTTCTTTCATCCTTGATTTTCTAATACTAGCTGTACAAAATAATTACCACACAGAATCAAGAGAAGCAGTCTACTAATCAATGATACATTTTCCCAATATTCACTGCCACTGAGCAAGGACAAGGTGATGGTTTGCCAAAATGCCTTGAAGGGGAAGAAGATGCAGGATTAAAAGGTATTTCAAGGATCTTTCCTGTTGATGTTTTGGCCTTCAGTCAAGAAAATATTTAAATCAGTCACAAACACAGATGGTAACTTGGTAATTTAATTCTTTATGGACCCATAGGAAAAGAGATTACTGTGTGTGTGTGTATGTGTTCGTGCATATAACTTTTCAGGAATTTAAAATTCTAAATATCAGAAAATTGTAATGTTTAAGCCTAAATGATGTGAAAATTATGAGGCCATGGCTATCATTATATTTATAAAATTATGTAAAATTTTTACAGCCATTTTGAAAGCAGAAGAGTGCTTTTGAACAAGGAATAGAGATCACAGAGGGTCCCCTTCAGGGAGAAAATTATTGAAGGGAAATAAAAGGGGGAGAAACATTTGGTTTCATATCAGAATGAGAGTTCAGCTGGGGTCTGGAGAGGCACACCCAGAATTTTCTTCTCTGACACATGCTGTCTTATGGTTTAATGGTTCTTATCTGAGGGTGCATGTACCTTTGGGAATGTGAGACATGCAGGATTCTAATCATACTAGTGAGCAGCTATTGATCTAGCAAGTGCTTTTTTTCTCAATATCTTTTGGTACAGGCCATGAGAAAGAGTTTGCTTTTAGCAGTCAAGGCAGTAGTAAATTTTCACTGCTCTCCCTCAGCGGTGTATCAACTCTCCACCCATATGTCATGATCTAGCCTGCAGCGACCTGGTTGTCTTTCCCTTCCATGATACATCACACTGGTGCATTATTGATGACATTATGCTGATCAGTCCCAGTGAGCAAGAAGTAGCAACCACTCTAGACTTATTGTTAAAGCATTAGTATGTCAGAGGGTGGGAGATAAATCCAGGAAATAGTTAGGGACCCTCCACATGAGTGAAATTTCTAGGCATCCAGTGGTGTGAGCATGTTGAGATATCTTTTCTAAGGTGAAAGATAAGCTGCTGCATCTGGCCCCTCTTACAACCAAAAAAGAGGCAAAATGCTTATTTGGCCTGTTTGGATTTTGGAGGCAACATATTCCTCATTTGAGTGTGCTACTCTGGCCCATTTACTAAGTGACCCAAAAAGCTGCTGGTTTTGAGTGGAGACCAGAGCAAGAGGAGGCTCTGCAACAAGTTCAGGTTGCTGTGCAAGCTGTGTTGCCATTTAGCCATAGGATCCAGCAGATCCAATGGTGGATGAAGCATCAGCGGAAGACAAAAATGCTGTTTGGAGCCTTTGGCAGATCCTTACAGGAAAATCACAGCAAAGACCCTTCAGATTTTGGAGCAAAGTCCTGCCATCATCTGAGGATAACTACTCTCTCTTTTAGCAACAACTTTTGGCCTGCTACTGGGCCCCATGCACCCTGAGTTACCCCATCAATAGGATATTACCTGGCCCACCAAGCCATAAAGTTGGACATGCACAGCATCATTCCATCATCAAATGGAAGTGGAATATACAAGTGTGGGCTCAAGCAGACCCTGAAGTCACAAGTAATTTATACAAGGTAATGGCCCAAATGCCCATGGCCTCCACTCCTGCCACATTATCTTCTTTCTCCCAGTCTCCACTTATGGACTTTTGGGGAGTTCCTTATGATCACCTGTCTGAGGAAGAGAAAACTCAGACCTGGTTCAGACTGTTCTGCACAATACGTAGTCACAACCTAAACGTGGACAGATACAGCACTACAGTCCCTTTCTCAACATTCCTGAAGGACAGTGGTGAAGGGAAATCCTTCCAGTGTACAGAAAGTCGAGCAGTGCACCTGGTTGTTTATTCTGCTTAGAAGAAGTGATGGCTGGAGGTGCATTTGTATACTCATTCATGGGCTGTGGCCAATGGTTCGGCCGGATGGTCAGGGATTTGGTAAGAACATGGCTTTCCAGAATATTGGTAACAAGGATGTCTGGGGGAGAAGTATGTGGATAGACCTTTCTGAGTGGGCAAAAAATATGAGTATATTTGTGTCCCATGTGAATGCTCATCAGAGGATGACCTCAGCAGAATAAGGTAGTATGTGCAACCAATAACTGAGAGTTCACACAAGAAACTATATGATTTGTTGTCTCTGACGGCAGGATTATAAGTGTTGGGTACTAAGAGGAGAAGAAATATTTTTTATTTTATACCAGCTTCTTAAAAATTAAGATATGTGGAAATTTTACTTATTTAAAAGAGGAATTAAAATGAATAGATTCATGAAAATCTGAAAAAGTTCTTTATAATAGAATAAATATATATAACCATATTCTGTTCTCTGTTCTCTTTTGAATATAATAAAACCCAGCAAAGTGTTAATTAGTTTACGGATCATGGCACAGGAAGAGTGATCTCAGGCAGAGCCTTGAGGATTCTTTAAATTGAAAAGATGGAGCAAAAAAATCTTTGGGCAACCAATGCAACTTAAGTTTGGAAGGCACATAACTTTGGAAGAACAAGCTACATAGAAAAAGAACTCTGGAAATATGCATAGAATCACTTTGGGATATTCAACTGAGTATGGATATAGTGCATACATGTGAAAAAACTACCCTAGGCCAGGGGAAAGAACCACCTAAAATAACTAGAGGCAATAGTACCTGGCATTCACATAGTGCAGGGAAAAATGCTTGAAAACCTCAACATTCATGGAGCATAATGAATATAATGAAAGGTCTTATTTCAAAAGAGGGGAATACTTACCCTAAGGGGAACATTGATCTGATCTTGCATATAAAATCTTGAAACTGAGATCAGAAAGTAAGAAATTGTTTCCAGGTAACTTCATTGTGTCACACAGCACAGTCGAAGTGTATTTCTAAGAATTAATTTATAATATCTGGCATTCAATCCAAAACTACTAGGGATGCAATAAACAGAAAAACGTAACCTAAAAATAAGGAAATAAATTAATCAATTGAAAATTACCCAGAACTAAAACAGGTGTTAAAATTAGTAGACAAATACACTGAAAAGTTATTTTAACTTTATTCCATATGCTCAAAGAGTTAAACAGAAATATGCAAGACATAAAAAGTCTCAAATCAAACTTCTAGAGCTGAAAACTACAATGTGTGAGATTAAAAATACAGTGGATGAGGGAAGCAGCTGTGGCTCAATTGGTTGGGCTCCCATTTACCATATGGGAATTGAACTCGGGGCCTCCTGGGGAAGGCAAGCTGGCCCGTGCGGCGCGGTGAACTGATGGGCCACGCGGCGCGGTGAGCTGGTGTAGCAAGATGATGCAGCAAAGGGAGACAAGCAGACACAGAAAAACACAAAGCAAATGGACGCAGCAAGGATAAGCAGCAAGGGGGGGATAAATAAATAAATAAATAATAAATCTTTTAAAAAAATACACTGGATGTGACAAATAGCAGACTACACATTCAAAAACCTATACACGATTGTTCATAGCAGCTTTATTTGTAATAGCCCCAAATTCAAAACAGCCTTAAAATCCCTCAGTAGGTTAATGGTTAAACATACTGATACAGCCATACCATGGAATACTACTCAGCAATGAAAAGGAATGAGCTTTTGAAATGTGGAACACCTTTGATGGATCTCAAGGGTATTTTGCTGAGTGAAAAGAACCAATCTCAAAAAGTCATATACTTGATGATTCACTTTACATGACATTCTCAAAATGCCAAAATTAAAGATGTAGAGGACTGGTTAGTGGTTGCCAATGATTAGGGATGTTGGGGGAGAGGGTGGTAGGTGTAGCACAAAGGATATCTTTGCTGTGATGGAATATTTTTGCACCTTGATTGCAGTGGTGGTTACATGAATCTATATATCATAAAATGTCTTAGAACTACAGCATACATTTTACCATTCCCAATATCCTGGTTTTGATCATTGTAGTCGGTTGAATAATATCCCCCCAGAACTCATGTCCACTTGGAATTCAGAACACGATCTTATTTGGAAACAGGATCTTTGAAGATCTAATTAGTTAGGTTAAGATGTGGTCATACTGAATCAGCATGGACTGTAAATCCAATAACTGAGGTCCTTATAAGAAAGCCTTGTGAAGCCCTAGGAAACTAACATGATAAAGTACTCTAATATTTCAATATGTAACCACTGGAAGAAACTGGATGAAGAATACCTGGGACCTCTCTCTAATATCTTTGCAACTTCCCATGAATCTGTAATTATTTCAAAATAAAATGTTAAAAGTTGAAAACATATAAGCAGTGGAAATGCTTAAATTATAAATCAAAAATTGTCAGTTGGATAAAAAAAGCACCATGCAACTATATGCTGCTTATAAGAAATGCACTTCAAATAAACAAATGGGTTAAAAGTAAAAGATGGAAAAATTATATCAAGGTAACACTAGTCAAAAAGAATTTTGGGTGGATATATTAATATCAGATAAGGAAGATATCAAAGCAAAAGATAATTCCAAGGTCAAAGAAGGTGAATTCATAATGATAAAAAGGTCAATTTGTCAAGACAGTCTTGACAAATTGGTTCATACAGACTTTTAAGTCTTAAATGTTTAAGCATCTAATATGAGAGCTTCAAAGTACTTGCAGCAAAAAACTGATAGAACTGCAAGAAGAAACAGACAATCCCAAATGAAAGAGATTTCAATACCCCTTTCTCAATAATTGATATAGCAGATTGACATAAAATCAATATGGATATAGAAAAACAGCAATATCAACAAACTTGACTTCCTCGATGTTTTAAGAACACTCTAATCAACAACAGCCAAATACATATCATTTTCATGTGCACAGAGTGCATTTACCAAGATAGACAATAGTCTAGGCTATATAATAAGCCCCAATAAATTCATAAGTGTTCAAGACATACCAAGTATGTTCTGATGGCACTGCCTGATTTCAAGACTTATTATAAAAATACAGTAATCAACACAGAGTGAGACTGGCATAAAGATAGACATATAGATATATGGAACAGAATGGAGATTCCAGAAATATACTCATAAATATTTTCAAAACTGATTTATGACAAAGGCACAAAGGCAATGCAGTTGAGAAAGGATAATCTATTTAATACATGGTGTTGGCACAAATGGATACCCATGTGAAAAAATGTCATTTGATCCATACTTCATGCCATATAAAAATAACTCAAAATAGATCATAGAGCTAAATGTAAAACTTAAAAGTATGAAACTTCTAGATGAAAACTACTGTGACCTTGAGTTAGGCAAAGATTTCTTAGATATGATACCAAAGGCATGATGCACAAAGAAAACCAACTGATAAATTAGACTTTATGAAAAAGAAAAACTTTTGCTCTATGAAATACTCTATTAAATAGAGAACGAAGAGACAAGCTACCAACTGAGAGAAAATATTTGCAAATCATGCATATGACAAAGGACTTGTGTCTAGAATATAGAGAACACTCAAAACTAATTGATAAGAGAAATTAAACAACCCAGTTTAGAAACTGGACACAAATTTGTACAGACACCTGACCAAAGAAGATATACAGAGATAAAATAAGCACAGGAAAAGAAGCTCATTCATTAGTCATTTGAGAGATGCAAAATAAAACCACAATATTATACACCTAGTAGAATACCAAAAAAAATTTAATGATAATATCAAGTGTTGGTGAGTATGTGCAAGAACTGCAACTCTAATTTATTGCTGCTGGTGGTGTAAAGTGACACGACCACTTTAGAAAACAGAAAGGCAGGTAAAAGTTAAACAGATACCTAGTGTATGAACCAGCTCTTCTACTCCTATGTATTTACCCAAGAGGAAGGAAACCATATGTCCACATAAAAGATTTATACATTAATGTTTATGGCAACTAAATTTGAGGCCTCACTAGATAAAAATTTCTAGCCCCACACTAGAAAAAAATTGAAGGGTTCAACAATCGGTGAAGGAATAAACAAACTGTGGTATTTCCATACAATGGAATACTATTGCACAATAAAATGAATTGACTGTTGATCCATGCTAGAATAAAAATTAATCTCAAAATTATAATTATGAATGAAGGAAACCCCAATGAGAAAGAGTGCATACTACATGATTCTATTTATATAGTATGCTAAGAATTGCAAACTAATGTATAGGTCAGTGGTAGCCTGGTGATAGGAGTGGGTGGGGAGGGGAACAGAAGATTACAAAGGGACACGGGGAAACTTTTGGGGGTAATGGATATGTTCCTTATCTTGATCATGGTGATGTTTTCATTGGGTGTATGTCAAAACTTATCAAATTGTACAGTTTAATCATATGCAGTCTATAGGATGCCAATTATACTTCAGTAAAGCTGTTTAGAAAACAAACCTTAAAAAATAGACTTCTATAAATTGGAGGAACTTGACCAGCAAAAATCAACAATGCAGAGACTTGTGAAAATGGAACAGTGACTCATCAAAAACTGTGAATCTACGAGCTAACCCTAATTCCCTGCCCTCAGAAAACAGAAACGTTAATTAGCCCAATTAGCCAGATCAGGTAGTAGAAATATGGGCTCCACATTTCAAATTAATTTCATTTAAGAAGTAAACTACAGAGACACTCCTGTGATTTGATCCTCAGTATATATGATAATCATTCACTGAGAGCATGGATTTGAGCAGAAGCAAAGTCATGCTTACATTTGGGATAGCGATGGAATCTAAGAACATGAGACCATGCAGGAAAAAAAGACACTGCATATTAAAATTGCCATATTCATTTACAAAATAAAGTTTCAGAAATGTAAAACCTCCCAGTGGAAGAGGGGAAATTAGAAAAATTAGACTTTTGCCTAATTGGAAGGAATTAAAAGAAAAAGGAGAAAGAAAGGAAAAATACATGCATAAGCTAGAATTTCAGATTTTTATAATACCAGAGTTACCTACAAGAAACATATTTTTTGGTGTTTGTTTGAGTCATTGACAAAGTTGAAATACTTGTACCAAAATGAAAGCTTGAGTAAACTAAAAAGAAAGTCAATTAGAAAATATTTTATGCATTTAATAAATGTATCATGTCCTAAAGCTACATTAACCTAATAGAAAAATTATCCTAACTAGTGTTTAAAATTGCTTCATGGGATTGACTAAGTGGACCCATGATTTTTCAATGTTAAAAATAGTATGAAAAAGCTTATAATAAATATTGTTTCTTTATGTATTCAGATATATGTTCAAAGTGTACATTTTTAGTAAAAGAAATAGTTAATATAATATACTTATCTATCAATTGTGATTGCATAACAATCCAAATAACTGACCCATCCACAAATTGTCCTCTCAAAATTAATTTTAATAACTAGCTATACATAGGCACAGGTAGGAATTTATCCATAACTTTGCCATGAATTTTATATGAATTCTTACAATTCATAACCTATAATTGTTATAGAAGACGGAGTTGGAAGAGAAAAGTGTGCCAAATTTCCATAAATAAGAGGAAAAGTGGTTTTCTTTTATCCTTTTCACAGGTGAGAGGCTCTTCAACTATTTGAGCTGTGTTCCCCATTAGTACTTATAAAATATAACCCTGTCCAAACTGAAATATCAATATCCCCTCTTCATGTAAAGAAATATCAGTAAAATGTACGAAGAACAGAAAAAAACAAAGATACCTGAGGCTTATGGGGGGCTCTAAGCAACTGCTCCCACCAATATTTATTTTTTTCAACCATAAAGGAATCACCCTACGTAGCCTTTTAAAAAGGACATACTGCATGTGTGTATACACCTCTGATTTCTCTGATGCATATATACATGGTTCTTGTTTTTTATATATTCCCTTTTAGACAATGAGTCACTATTTAGTTTAAAAACTCATATTTAAGTAAAGCTTAAAGGTAAATAACCCATGGAAAATGATTAAGAACAACAGTAGGACACAAAATTCTTGGCTGGCGGGATCCCGCTGACTGCAGGAAGTCATGGTGAGCAAGTGACTTCCCCCACTCATGCAAGGAATCAAACATGTTACCACAGCATTGACTCTACAATTATGGTGGCATAATTTCCTCTGCCTGCTTGTCATCCCTGGAGGCAGCACTTGCTGAATAAAAGGTCTGTCTGTTGCTACCAAATTCTCCATTCAGTTAATTATTCAATTATACATATGCCTGAACAGTCATTTGTTGCATGTCTATTATGAGACAGGCCAGGGCATTGTTCTATGTAATGGAGATATAAAGATGCAGGAAACACGGACCATCATCCCACCCCTCTGAGAAGACACAGACTATCATGAACCACAATTACACAAATGTGTATTTTGCAGAGCCATGTCAAAATGGGGTCAGTAAGTGAGTAATAAGCACAGCTAACTTTTATTGAGCACTTCAAATATTCTGCTTACTATGTTAACTCCTTTCTGCATTAACTCAGTTAACACAGCCAATAGATCATGCAGTAAGTAGGATCCGTGGCCTCGTTTTACAGAAGGGGAAATTTAGGTTTGGAGAGCTTTATGTGTTCAAAGATATTGAGATTATCCATTCCAAGAGCAGATAAACTGTGGAACTCCCACCACAACCCGGGCACTCTGGCTCCAGACCCCTGTCCCAGACAATCTTAGTGTCTCCTAGAGCTTCACAAAAGCTTGCTCAAGACGGGTCAAGAAGAAAACATAGAAATTTGTAGGGGGATTATAGGACTAGGGTAGTATTTTAGCTCTGTCTTTCCATCCTTCAACAGCTTTCTTGCATGATTAAGGCTTCCTTTAAAATGAATTATATCCAAGGAATGTCCTAAGTCCTTCTTGTTATAGGACTCTGGTGGTCCAGGTGACTGGTTTGTTTGACACTGGACCTAATTAATTTAAAGTTGATGATGATGACAGTAGTAATGACAGTGAAGTAATGAGTCTTGGCCTATCTTTGAAATGAGAAAGTCTAAGACAATGAAAACCCATCCACTCCAAAAGTACTTATGGAACATTTACTTTTTCTGGGTATCAAGGATTAAAAAAAAGTAAGTGTGTTTCACTCTAATAAGAGCAATGCAGAATTGAAACAAATGAACATCCTATAGACTTAAAAATATTAGCTCTCATGTCATTGGGGATCTATAAAGCTGATTTTTTGGGTGACAAGCTTTTATTCTCAAACCTTTATATTTAAAATAAGAGATTTATGGTTAAATGCAAAATATTTTTATTTGAAATTATCTTTTATTCCTGTCACAACTGGATAGCATTTGTTATTTTCACTAAGGATAAAACTATTTTAAATTGATATAGCTGCAAAATCTTGATCAATGTATGCTTAAAAATAATTTTCTTCCTTACAATTTGACAATTATTTTTTGAGTTTCCCACAGGCTTTTTGATCTCCAGTTCTCCATTTTTATTTCTATTCTCCAGTTTTATTTCTGTTTTCTGAACTAGATACTTTAAAAGCACATTTAAAATTTTAAATGAGGTAGTAAAATCAATCACTTATTTCCAAAAAAAGGATTTTACTTTTTAGTACAGGTATACCTTACTTTATTGTGCTTTGCAGATATTACGTTTTTTAAAAATTGAAGGTTTGTGGCAACCCTGCAATAAGCAAATCTATCAGTGCCATTTTTTCAACAGCACGCGCTCACTTGATGTCTCTGTCACATTTTGTAATTCCTGAACTATTTCAAACTTTTTCTTTATTATTATATCTGTTATGATGATCTGTGATCAGTGATCTTTGACGTTAGTATTGTAACTGTTTGGGGGCACCACGAGCAGTGCCCATATAAGATGGTGAGCTTAATTGATAAATGTTTGTGTGTTCTGACTGCCCACTGACTGGCTTTCCCTAGTCTCTCTCCATCTTCTGGGTCCTCCCTATTCCCTGAGACACAACAATATTGAAATTAGGTCAATGAATAACCCTACAACGGCCTTGAAGTGTTTAAGTGAAAGAAGAACCACAAGTCTCTCACTTTAAATAAAAAGCTAGAAATCATTAACCTTAGGTGAGGAAGGCATGTTGAAAACCGAGACAGGCTGAAAGTTAGATCTCTTTTGCCAAACAGTTAGCCAAGGTGTGAATGCAAAGGAAAGGTTCTTGAAGGAAATTAAAAGTGCTACTCCAATAAACACACAAGTGATAAGAAAGCAAAAGAGTCTTATTACAGACATAGAGAAAATTTTAGTGGTCTGGAGAGAAGATCAAACTAGCCACAACTTTCCCTTAAGCCAAAGCCTAATCCAGAACAAGGCCCTAACTTTCTTCAATTTTATGAAGGCTGAGAGAGGTGAGGAAGCTGCAGAAGAAAAGTGTGAAGCTAAGCAGAAGTTGGTTCATGAGGTTTGAGGAAAGAAGCCATCTCCATGACATATAAGTACAAGGTGAAGCAGCAAGTCCGGATGTAGAAGCTGCATCAAGTTATCCAGAAGATCTAGCTAAGATCATTGATGAAGGTAGCTACACTAAACAACAGATTTTCAATGTAGATCAAATAACCTTCTATTGAAAGAAGATGCCATCTAGGACTTTCATAGATAGAGAAAAAAAGTCAATGTCTGGCTTCAAAGCTTCAAAGGACAGGCTGACTCTCTTGTTAAGAGCTAATGCAGCTGTTAACTTTAAGTTGAAGCCAATGTTCATTTACCCACTGTTGAGATCTACTGCTTCAGAAATATTACTGCTCATTGACTATGCACCTGGTCACCCAAGAGCTCTGATGGAGATGTACAATGGGATGAATGTTGTTTTCATGCCTGCTAACACAACATTCATTTTGCAGTCCATGGATCAAGGGGCCATTTCGACTTTCAAATCTTATTATATATAAGAAATACATTTTGTAAGGCTATAGCTGCCATAGACAGTATTTCTCTGATGGATCTGGGTAAAAGAAATTGAAAACCTTCTGAAAAGGATTCACCATTCTAGATGCCATAAGAATATTTGTGATTCTTGAGAGGAAGTCATAATATCAACATTAATAGGAGTTTGGAAGAAGTTGAGTCCATCTCTCAAGGATGACTTTGAGGAGTTCAAGACTTTAGTGGAGGAAGTAATTGCAGATGTGGTGGAAATAGCAAGAGAACTAGAATTAGAAGCAGAGCCTGTGGAAGTGACTGAATTGTCGCAATCTCATGATAAAACTTTAATGGATGAGGAGTTGCTTCTTACGATTAACAAAGAATGTGGTTTCTTGGGATGGAATCTACTCCTGGTGAGGATGCTGTAAGCATTGTTGAAATGACAACAAATGATTTAGAATATTACATAAACCTAGTTGATAAAGCAGTGCCAGAGGTTGAGAGGATTGACTCCAATTTTGAAAGAAATTCTACTGTGGATAAAATGCTAGCAAACAGCATCACATGCTACAGAGAAATCTTTCATGAAAGGTAGAGCCAATCTATGTAAAAAATTTTGTTATCTTTTTTAAAGAAATTGCCACAGCCATCCCAGCGTTCAGCAACTACCACCCTGATCAGTCAGTAACTATCAACATCGAGGCAAGACCCTACACCAGCAAAACGATTATGATGCGCTAAAGGTTCAGATGGTGGTTAGCATTTTGTAACAATAAAGTATTTTTTAATAAAGAATGTACAGTCTTTTTTAGACATAATACTATTGCACATTTACTAGACTACAGTATAGTGTAAACATAAATTTTATGTGCACTGGGGAAACAAAAAATTGTGAGACTTGCTTTATTGCGATATTCGCTTTATTACAGTGGTCCAGAACCGAGTCTACAATATCTCTGAGGTATACCTCTACTTTATTTCAGAATTCCTCTGATAGCAGCTGTTCACTTCAGTTAACCACTAGCTGATGAATATCAGGGTTGGTGAAATGACTCATAGGCACACCATTAAATCATTTATAAATGCCATAAATAAAAGAATTAACTACTAACAAAGGGTTCCTCTATTCCTTCCCTCCTTTCTTCCTCTCATACTTCATTTTTCCTTCTTCCTTTCTTTTTTTCTTTTTTTAGGAGGTACCGGGGATTAAACCCAGACCTCATAAATGGGAAACAAAACAGATGCTCAACCACTGAGCTACATCTGCTTCTTGGTCTTTCTTTTTTAATCTCAACTCTGAGGTACAGACTATATTGATATACATCCCATCAGCTGTTCAAACAATTGTAGGCAAGCCTGAATTAAATAGCAACCAATTCCAATTTACTCTGGTAGTGTTTTAGTACTCTCTCATATCTTAACACCCTCCAGGAATCAGCCTGAATAGATCACTCCTTGATAAAATTCTGAGCAATGAGAAGCACATACATAAACAACTAACTCTAATGCAGCATGTACATGTTCTAATGGAGCTATGTGCACCATACTAAAGCACAGTAGGAAAGGAGATGATTGATGCTGCCTCAGGGAATTGGGGATGCTTCCAGTAAGAGGTAACATTTGATCTTGCAGGGGATGGTGCAGAGGAATTTTTTTCAGACAGACAGGATAAGGAAGGAGGGTATTCCAAACAGAAAGAGGTGGGGAGAAATGTGATGGCCAAAAAGCACATAAAAAGATGTTCAACCTCATTTGCTATCATGGAAATGCAAATCAAAACCACAACTAGATGCCTTTCCCTATCCATTAGAATGGCCACTACTACTACAAAAAAAAAAGTGTTGGAGAGGATGTGGAAAACAAAGAAAACTAGTTCACTGTAGGTGGAAATGTAAAATGGTGCAGCCACTATGGGAAACAGTTTCCCAGTTCCTCAGATAGTTAATTATAGAATTACCATATGACCCGGCAATCCCACTGCTAGGTACATACACCAAAGAATTGAAAACAAGGATGCAAGCAAATATTTTCATACAGATGTTCATAGCAGCATTATCCACATTTGCCAAAAGATGGAAGCAACCCAAGTGTCCATTAACCAATGGATGGATAAACAAAATGTGATATATACACTACAATGGAATATTATTCAGCATTAGAAAACAGTGAAGTTCTGATACATGCAACAACATAGATGTACCTTGAAGACATCATTTGAGTGAAATAAGCCAGACACAAAAGGCCAAATATTGTATGATTTCACTGATATGAAATAATTAGAATAAGCAAATTTACAGAGTCAGAAACTAGAATAAAGGTTACCAAGGGCTGGAGTCGGGGTAAGGAATAAGGATTTAATTCTTAATTGGCACAGAGTTTCTGTTTGGGGTAATGGAAAAGTTTTGGTAATGAATAGTCATAGCACAACATCATGAATGTAATTTACACCACTGAACTATGCATTTGTACATGGTTAAAAGAGGGAATTCTAGTTTGTATATATGTTACGAGAATAAAAATTAAAAATAAAATAGGACTGTAAAACACAATGAATATAAAAAAACAGACTTTAGTTAATATTAGAATTTTAATATTCTTTTGTCAATTGTAATAAGTCACCACAGTAAGGGAAAGTGTTAATAATGGGGGGTGTATATTGGAATTCTGTATTTTCTGCATGATTTTTTGTAAGCATACAACTTACCTAATGAAAAAAAATTGCATCTCTATACTCAGATTCTACCTCTGGTTGGTTCCTGATGGAGTTGAGAGACATATAAATGTCCATGTTGAAGCAACATTCAAAGGATGCCATCCTTAGCCTGGGTGGCAGTATTGCTAGCTGTCTTATAATATTGTTCACATGGTACTGTTGATGCCAGCATGGTCTGGGTTGCCCTCAAGGTGATCAAGAAAGACCCTGAAAATGCCAGTGGGTCAAGATGGTAAGATGTTAGGGAAACATCCTGAAAGTCAACATCCATAGATGTCTGTGCTCTAGCTTGTTAGACTTATCAGATATCTGAAACTGTTTTCCCTCTATTGTAATATCAAATGACTTGTGCAAAGTATTTTTGAGGCAATCAAACATTTCTTTGCTCCTCCAATAATATTGAGGAAAACTCTGAGCCATGGGTGGTGCTTTCTTTTAGGGGTAAGGAAGGAATATGACCGCTAGTGTACATACCTCCCAGATTGCATGTTCGAGAGTTTGTTTTTGTAAAAATGAATTTTATATATTATTGAATGTCAATTTTATATGTTTCTAAAAATGCAGATTGGAACTATTCACAGAACAGGTGCTTGGGTGCATAAAGTTCTAAAAAAATATTGACCAATTTTTATATTTCCTTGACATTATTAATCTGAAACTTTTAAACTAATAAGTAAAGCAACTCAAGACCATTGAATGCAATTCAATTCAAATCCTTTAAAATTGTAGAATTTTATAGCTAAAAGTCATCTTAGAAATGACATACTTGAGTCTCCACATATTGAACATGAAGACTGAGGTCAAGTTAGGTAACGGCTTGCTCAGTATTCCTCAGTAATTGTGAGTATCCAGAGATTAGAATGTTGGTTTCCTGATTCCTGGCCTCGTGTTCCTCCTCCGCTCTACAGTGGATACCCTTATATGATTCTCTTTTATTTAAATATAATCATGAAATTAGAGGTTTGGAAGGGTCCTCAAAGATCATGTTTACCCGTGTTCTTCAAATAAATAGAACTCTTGTGTTCTGCACAGACGTTAAGTTATTAACTTCTAAAGACACTGATATGTGGTAACAGTATTATTCAAATGCCATCCCCCAAATAATTACCGTACCTTTAAATAAATAAAAAGGAACCTCATTCTTAATGGAATATTATTGTATTTGGCACGAATTACTCTATTATAGCAAAATCCAATAGAAAATAGTATATAATGCCCAGAAATGATACAGGGAATTTTTCAATAATATACCCATTGTAAATTAAATGAACCTCCTCATTATCCTTTTAAGGGACACTTAAAAATTGTCTCAATTGCCAAGGACTCAAAATTCAAACGAGTCATTATACAGTGGAGGTTTTTCTGAGATTTTCGCTATGAAAATCTGACATATATCCTTGCCAAAAAAACACAAAAAACAAAAACAAAAAACAACAGACTATTCAAAGAGCTAGTCCCATCAGTTTTGTACAGTTTGTAAATCAATGCAAAAATCACTAGCTCAATTCAGGAATTTAGATTTTAAAATCAGACATTCATGAAAGCACACAGGCAACCTCAAGCTCTGCTTGAGTTGGATTTGGCTTCCTTCAGATAGGTGACATTGCAATATGATTCAGCAATATTTCCCAAGGCCATATTTCATGTGGAGCACTGAGCAATTAATGCACTTTTAGAAAATGGGTCTCAGTCCCTACCATCAGGCTGTCTTGGGTTACTTTCCCCTACATCTCAGACACAGGGCTTCAGAGACAGTGTCTGGATTCCAAGCTATGCTCTGGCAAATGCCAGCTGAGTGAACCGTTCTCTAAACTGCAGTTTCTATATCTATAAAATGAGAATAAGAATACTTGTCTCATAAGTTTTAGGAACAGTCAAACAAAATAATGCTTGCAAAATACCTAGATGCAGTATCTAGAATATTTATGCATCAAAATATTGTGATTCAAGGGAAGTGGATGTGGTTCAAGCGATTGGGCTCCCATCTACCATATAGGAGGTCCAGGGTTCGATTCCTGGGGCCTGCTGGTGAAAAGCAAGCTGATCTGCACGGAGAGCTGGTGCAGCAAGATGATGCAACAAAAAGAGATAGAGAAGAGAGACAATAAGAGATACAACAAGCCAGGGAGCTGAGGTGGCGCAAGAGATTGAGCGCCTTTCTCCATTCCGGAAGGTCTGAGGATCGGTTCACGGTGCCACCTAAAGAGAAGACAAGTAGACACAGAAGAACACACAGAGAGCAGACAGCGAGTGCAAAACAACGAGGGGGGGGGATAAATAAATTTAAAAATATATATATATTGTGATTCACTTTTGCTAAAGTAAAACCACAAGCCAAATGTTTCAATAGTATTTAATGAGAAAACTTAAAGGGAAATAATTGTTTTTGACCCAAGTGCTTTTGAAAGTGTAGGAAACAGGGCTCATCATTAATACTTATTGTCAAGATAACAGGTAAAGTTGGGAAATATTTACAAATCAATTACTGTAAAGGCACAAGGTATAAAAGGCCTTAAACATGTACTGTTTTAATAAATCTACATATATTCTTTATTCTGTTATTGCAAAATTGATTTTTGGACAACTTTGTTGCAAATGGAGAAACCCTCCTGTAACATTCTGTTTTCATTTGCAGGGTTTTATTTTTATCTCCAGTGCAATATAATCCTTAACCTCAAGACTATAATTACAACAAGATGCTTCTTGTACATGCTTTTTTTTATAGAAAACAGTATTTGTTGGAGTTTTTAGTACAGGAAATTGGATTTACTCAATACAATTTCAAAGTATACAGTCTGATATTTAACT
>JAQZBX010051965.1:0-19249 GCA_029593785.1 Cabassous unicinctus | reverse complement strand
GGTGAGTGTTTTGGGGGTGTAGAAGGTCACAGGGGCTTAAGTTCAGAATAGGTCTGATTCACAATGCCTCTCCTTGTCCACAGGTGTCCTGTCTGAGCCAACACTGCAAGAGTCAGGCCCAGGGCCGGTGAAGCCCTCACAGACCCTCTCCCTCACCTGCACTGTCTCAGGTGACTCAGTCACAA
Organism: Cabassous unicinctus; assembly: GCA_029593785.1. Taxonomy (NCBI): domain Eukaryota; kingdom Metazoa; phylum Chordata; class Mammalia; order Cingulata; family Chlamyphoridae; genus Cabassous; species Cabassous unicinctus. Next base: position 19,064 of record JAQZBX010051965.1, on the reverse strand, counting down.
GCAGTAACTACTGGCAATGGATCTGCCAGTGTCCTGGGAAAGGACTGGAGTGGTTGGGGAACTGGAAAGGCTGCACATACTACAATCCAGATTTCCAAGACTGCATCTCCATCACGGGTGACACATGTAAGAATGAGTACTATCTGCCGCTGTGCTCCATGAGTGCTGAGGACACAGCCATGTATTATTGTACAAGAGGCACAGTGAGGGCAAGTCAGACACAAACTTCCCCTTCAGGATGGGGATGGGTTGCAGGAGGTGCTTGAGACCAACAAGGACAGAAGGCAGCCCCAGGAGCAGGTGCAGGGAGGGGAACAGTTTCAGTGTCATTGTTTGGAGCTTCCTATCCACAGAGTCAATTTCCCTGAGTATTTGCTTTCCCCTTGCCTGGGTTCTCCTTTATTTCAGTCCCCAGTGCAATGTCAGGATGATCCAGATTCTGCATGTATTTCACATCAGGGGAAAGTGAGCTCACTGCCCCCAGCCTATCACTCCCCTTACTTAGGTCTTTGACTTAGGTCCCAGGGTGATCTTTCCTAGCTCATGTGACATAGTAAGTCAAGCAAAACCTGAAATTCTCAGATATTCTGTGACAAATACAAACTTTCCAATCTGAAAATTAAACCCATTAGGGAAAATTAGTAATTAAGCCTCATTTTGTGTTCTTTGTAATGTAGATTTTATAAATTTTAAATTTTAAATTAACAGGGATCCTGAGTAAATATACAGACTTCCCATAGATGTCATATCTACTTTTTCCTATTAACCTTGTCAATATCCATCATACATTAATCAAAATTAAGTTACAATTAATAGTAATAATAATAGTCTATGGATTTTTTTGGGTGTCACCTATATTTCCATATACATCCTCTTTCTGATATAGATCAATTTATCCCATTATTTTCTCTATGTGTTCTGTCTGTTGGATTTTGGAAGCCTTGTTGCCTAGAGCTCCATTATCCTTTCTTCTGCACCTACAAATCTGGTGTTGTATACCTCTAGTGTATTTTTTTAATACAATAAACTTTAATTTTAAAAAGATTTTAGAGTATTGAAAGGTACATTGAAAGAATAAGGGATTCACATATATCCTACCCTCTCGCCCTCCTACATCTTCCCCTATAAATAACTTCTTACAATTGTGTGATGCATTTGCTACAATTGATGAATAAATATTGAAGCATTGCTATTAACCAGGGTGTATATTTTACATTGTGGTTTACTCTTAATTCCAGAGCCCTAAAATTCCGTATGTTCAACCTATTATTCCTTCTCTCTATCCTCAGAAACTCTGTCAACTACTATCTTAATATCAATGTTACATGTTCTTCCTTTACTACAATATTAAGTTTTTTAACCATGGTTGCATTCCCCCTTTTTGTTTGTTCATTACTCAACTGGGAGGACTTGGGGATGGTAATGCCTATTCTGCCTCAGATTGAGAAGTAGCCTGGATCCTTTCATCCTTGAAGATGAAAAGAGTTGTTTCATTTGCAGTTGTAGATACTGGTTGTTGTTTTTTTTTTAATGAGAGTTGTCCATTATCCTCATTTTGTTTGTTCCAATAAAATATGTTTAAAAGGAAAGTAAGTGTTAGACAAAACTCTTCTGAGACTCAGGACTTCACTGGCCTATGAACAGCCCCAAAATTTAAATCTGTGAGACATATTTAATGAGTATAGTGCTAATTATAGGCTCAAATAAAAGGGGTAGAAGGATCATGTGTAGGGAAATTATAAATGAGTTTAAGTCTGTTACATTGTGGAAATAGTTTGTCGTATATTCCAAGGCAAGGCCCACCAACAGGGTGCTCCCTTAAAGGGGGTGTGTGCCTTACATATAGTGTCTGCATGGCTCTAGAGCCCTCAGGAGCACCTCTATTTGAGGCTTAATTCACAGTGACAGATAATGAGATCTGCCTGAGACATGCATATGCGTAACCTCTGCAATGATCTCACAACTCATTTTAAAATCTCTTACCTGTAAAAATTATTTTGTATTTGATGCTTCTCCCTTTTGTCAAGGTCTTTTTCCAAATGCATCAATGATTAGCCCTCAGTATTAATCCCTCAGTGCCAGGGTGTCTCATCACCAGGAATCATGTCCCAAGCCAAGGGAGAAGGTTGTGTGTTTATTTTCTGAGTTTGTCTTAGAGAGAAGACACATTTAAATAACATGTGGCCTTCAGGAGGTTACTCTCAGGTGATCATAATTATTAGGCAAAGATTTAATTTTACAAGAATATGTTTCATAGTTACATGTCTTAATATTGAGTCCTTGACATGTTGGTCTGTTTTCTTTTACTAGGTCCTGCCTTTGTACTTGAGAGATTCTTGCCACTCTGTTTGAAAATGCAGCAGGACTCCCCAGGATGGGAATTTACTATTTTGTTGTTTATCATGTGCATCTCCATCCACTGAGATAAGACCCTATGACAAGATGAACACATTCATATTCCATAGAAGCATGAACCAGGTACACATTTCCTCCTACATCCCACCACAACTAACAGCCTGCACCAGTGATCCCCTGACATATTTTCCAAAAGAACATTCTCACAATTGTATTTTCAACTACAGACCCCTCTACACAGAGTTCCCCTGTTCATTTCTCCTGCTCTCCCCCCAGTTCAATGTTCACCCTCACAATCAGATGACATTGACCCCACTCACAACCCTGCACCACCATCACCATCATCAAGGGCCAAACCAACCCCTTCCACCTTATTATAGGGTCTGTTCAGATTGAGCAGACTACACCCTTTCTATGTTCCAGACTCTATCTCTGTGAATCTGCTCAATATCCTTGGTTCACATCTATAAGATCATGCAAAATGTGTCCTACATTGATAGGTTTACTTCCTTCAACATAAGGTCTTCAAGATTCTCCCATGTTGTCACATGCATCTTCATTGTAATATTCCAGCACCAGTGGATGTCCAAGTTTTGCATGGAGAATCTGGTCACTGTCATCCCAGGAGGCCACTGCATCTCTCAATAAGCCACACTGTCTTCCTGCTCGAAGTGGTCGGGGAATGAGCAGTGTCTGCTCATGACTATCTCACCTGGGTGGCTGAAAATGATCCCCACCATCACAGGAATTCAGTGTGTTTTTCAATCAACCCCACTTCCATTCCTACTATGAGCAGAGTTAAAAGAAAGGCTGCCAGGTTATTTCTGACTTGGGTGGGTTTAAACTTTTGCTCTGCTCTGTTGCCATTCAAGAACTGGGTCCATGAAAATGGTGCCATGGATGAGAAAGAAAGAAACAAAGAGAAGAAAAAAATGGTATCAGGGGACTCTCCATCTGAAATGGAGAAAAGAGCCCAGACACACCATAGAGCATGGCTTTTATTTGGTTTTAGACCAATTAAAATACAAATGTGCATATGCAAAGGCAATAGATACTTGACAGTTTACATTTTACTAAAATCAGCAAGTCTTGAAGGGTTTACATTCCTGCATGTAGCAGACATTGTAAATCTTATCTAACATACAAGATACTCAATAGAAGCTCAGGAAGTTTCCCCACCTGGCTACTATTAGATCCTATCTCAGTATCTTGAGATTAGGATCTTATCAGATCTTATCTCAGCCTATGAGACTGGAGGGCATCCCTACATTCCAAAGTGAGTTGTTTTCTGTCAGTAGTCATGGCCTTTAATTGAAATTCCATCATTTCCCCATTTTTTATTAATTAAATTTTTTCCGTGATGACTATAGGAACCATTATATAGGCTGATACAAGGTGATCTCCTGTCACACTTGTCTTCTTCTATAGGCTCTTGTGACTGTGCCTGTCTTAGGTTGTCCTTTTCTGAGAATCTTACCCATCATGGGCCACCAGTCAAACCTTTGAGCTCTTACATGGAAGACAATTTCATTAATATTTATACTTCTTCAGGTTCCTTAAGTGAATAAATTTTTGTGCAGATAATTAGTATTAAGATCAAGGGGTTATTAGTATACTACTTTCTATTAAATAAAGCAAAATTAGTTTTTCATGGCAATGTTTCTTTACATAAATGACCTAATTCTTCATTTTTTCTATGAATATGTGTCATAACTCCACCCTTGACAATACAAACAATTAAAATGCAAATACCAATAATTCCTAATCCAATCCAAAATGATATTTGAACTGTTTTTTGTTTCCACCAGTGAAACGGATTGATAGTATTTAAATTTTCAGGCAATTCATTCCAAAATTCTGCACCAGGGGTTTCTTTCAACTCATTTTGAGACATGCACAATGTCTTCTTTTGCAATTCTAAAATATCTAAAGAAATATTATGCTTATTTCTAATCAAATGATTTTTCACTTCTTCCCAATCATGTTCACTATTATTATAAGCGAAAGAAGTAATACAAAAAGAACTTTCATTCCAATCACATTTAAGAGCTCTTAACAAGTTTAAATTATAAATTTGATTACCCAGATGTATAATAGTTGTTTCAAGATCATTCATACGATTATTCAGTTCCGTATCAATGTGAGACTGGCTATGCTATATCTCACTTCCATTTTTATGCCAGTCCTTAACATATTGTTGAGTCTGGACTCCTTGATGCAGGGCTGTGCCAGGAACATTTGCAGTGGTTATGATGCCAATCAGTCCCAAAATTCCTGTTATTAAAAGTCCAACCAGTCTTTTAGTTCTTCTTAAATAATGGTCAAGGAAATGCCACAGCAACTGGGATTCTGGACACTACTGTCAATGTCTGTTCATCTGAACCATAACCATAGTCCTTTTCTTCTTCTTGCTATAAAAAGAGTTCAATTTTCCTGCAAATATGAATTCTTAAGACATGTAAATAAAGAGCAATTGGAGCAACTAATGTTCCTTTCACCAAAATTTACTTTTCCAATGATAAAAACTATAGGATCTCGTACACATACTGTAAGAAATTGAGTTGATTTTCTTTTTGAAATAGTAATATTAGTTTTACTGCCTTGGCATTCAAAAATTGGATCAGTTCCCAAAAATAATTTCCACAAATAACTTTCAGTTTTGTTAAGTTTAGTGTCCCATGGTTGTGGGATATATCTTCCTTGATTTTTCCAAATTATTGAGCTGTTAGTAAATGCTATATTACCAAAATTCCAGAAATAAGGATTACTGTCATTAGTAATTATGGTTGGCTTATTAATGAACCATGATATGGTTGTGCTTTTAATAGGTTTTGGTATCCCTCTAAGGGCCCGATCCTTTACAATTCCATAGGAATCATTAAACAACACAACCTCTGTAAGCCCATGACATATATGTCATTTGTCATTAGCTTGTTGTGAGAGGGATATGTAAGATTTACCATATTTTCTGGTTTATATGGTAAAGAAGGGAAAATGAGAACATAAATTCGAGTTTGATTTTTCCTTGTTAAAACTGCACTGTGATTTTTAGGTTGTATGCATACAGAACCATATCCAATACAAAGAGGGCAGTTTATAAAAGGTAAAATTAAATTTTCTATAATTTTCCCTTCTTCTTCTGGCTTTAAGGGTAGTTGTATATCTATAGGTCCTGGAAAATGGTGAGATTGATTAAGATAAATTGGGTAAGACTCATCATTCCAAGTTAACAATTCTAGAAGAGGTGGGTTGGTTATGTATGTCCAATGAGTGTAATTATGATGTCGTATCTTACCTTGACCTAATACTTTACCTATAATTAATCCACTGTGAAACCACCATGTCCATAGTTTAAGTTTTGGCAGCATCTTCAACTCTAAGCTTGATTCTTCTGGAGGGGATCCACTGCTCTTCTCCTGATCCTGTAATGATAAGAGCAAAACCTCGGACCAAAATTTTTACTGCTCCTTTTTCCCATTTATTGGTTGTTTCATTTTCCAATGTATTGGATGTCCGCATTTTTCATTTTCATTCTTTTAATTAACCTCCCAATGTCTTTCTGCTGCTGTGGTATTAGAAATGTGTTGTCTATTAAGAAAATTTAATGTAAGCAATGCTTTAGATAGTTTGTCTTTCACAGATTCTCCTCCATCTCCCCCTTTTTGTTTTTGCAACATTAATTTTAATAAGTGATTGCTTTTTTCTACTATTGCTTGTCCTTGGGGGTTATATGGAATTCCTGTAACATGTTTAATGTTCCAGTCACTGCAAAATTTTTGGAAAGATTGAGTAAGAGAAGCAGGGCCATTATCAGTTTTTAGCTGTGCTGGCAGGCCCATTACTGAAAAACAATGTAATAAATGAGAATGTACATGTGAGTCCTTTTCACCAGCTTAAGCAGTTGCCCAAATAAAATTAGAAAATGTGTACACTGTCACATGTACATACTGAAGGCGGCCAAAAGAGGGCATATGTGTAACATCCATTTGCCAAATTTCATTAGGTTGTTTTCCACAGGGATTAGTTCCTGGAGAGAAAGTGGGGGCATTTATCGGCCCACAAGTAGTACATTGTCTAACAATCCTCTTACTTTCTTTTTACTGTTAAGTGGGGGATATTTATGATGTAAGCCAGAAGCATTAATATGTGTAAGTTTATGATAATCAGGAGCAGAATCTGTATGAGCAATAAGTTTATCTACCAAATCATTTTGTGAAGCCATAGGGCCAGGAATTTGAGAATGGGAATGAATATGAGTAATGTAAATTGGATTAGATCTTTGATGAACAGTTTTTTGTAATTGTAGGAAAAGAACTTCTAATTCAGTAGCTGGAGTTATCTGAGCTGTTTCTACATGACAAACAATGTGACAAACATAAGCAGAATCAAACACAATATTTAAAGGTTCAGAAACATCAGTTAGCAATTGAATAACAGCCATTAGTTCTACCATTTGGGCAGATAAATAAGGTGTTTTCCAAGATTTTGTAGTTGGGCCTAAATAGCCTGCATTTCCATTACTGCTGCCATCAGTGTAGTAAGTTAGTGCAGCAGAGAGTGGTTGTTGTTTGACAATCTTAGGAAGAATCCATGAAGTACCTTTTACAAACTCTAAATATTTTGAATTTGGGAAGTGATTGTCAATTGTTGCAATAAAATCTGCTATGGCCACTTGCCAAGAGTTACTGAACTGCCAGAGCTGAGAAACCTCCTGCTTTGTAAGGTCTAGTATGATTTTATCAGGATCTCTAGCCATAAGCTGTCTCAGGTGAATACGGCCTTTAGATATTATTGCTGAATGGTTTTCAGGATAAGTATGAATTTTTAGTTGTCTCAACTCATTTCTGTCATCTGGAAGTTTATCTTTATCTTTTAACTGGGCCATATATTCCAGTTTCTTGGTGTTGATTGCAATTTTTTTTGGTGTCTTGGCATCTGGCTTACTAGAGCATTTACTCTGTTTGCAGTTTTTCTTTTTAGTTTAGAGCTTCCTGCCCTTTCTATTTTCCTGGTTGTGTAGGAGGAGTCAAGGTTGTAGTTACTGCTATAAGTTGTGGAGGCTCAAGTTATCCTCAGTGCCCCAAGGACTGATGAAGCTTCTCTCAACTTTCTACTTTGTGAGGGGAAGGGAGAGAGCCAGAGCTGTGTGGAACAATTCAAGTTGTGCAGGCCTAGACTTTAGTTGCCCAAAGAGAATGATGAAGCTTCACACCCCTTTCTCCCCTGCGTGGGGTAGGGATGGAGCTGCAGATATGAGCAGCAATCTATGCAGTACAGGTCCTAGATGACCACAGTTGCCCTGGTAGAATTCCATTTATTCAATGTTTAACAGCCAAATGTACCTGCAGTTACTTGAATAGGCTGTTGCAGGGCCCACCAGCTTCCTCCCTGCTAGAGGTGGGGTGGAAGCCTAGACTAGGACTGCAGGTCAATCTGGGTGAAGGAAATCAGTCTCTACCATCACTGTGATTTCCAGTCAGCCCTGCTTCCTCTCATGCTGGGGGTGGAGTCAAAATGGCAGCTACTGGCCTCCTGCTGTCTTGGACAGGTTTAAAGTTCAGCTGTTCTTAGGGTTATACTTTAGCCAACCAAACTGACTAATCAGTAGCTGACATTGGTGGCCAACCATCTCTTCTTCCCCTGCTTTTGGGACATGGAGCTTCCAATTCCTGCCACAGAATATCTCCTGGGGTGGCTTGTACCACCAAAGTTGATCATGGACCTCTGTGGCATGGCCAGTTATTTCCTGGAGTGGCTGGTCCAGCTTCCCCCAGCTTCCTCCCTGCCCGAGGTTTGCCTGGGGCTTAAGCTAGAGTTGCAATCTGTTCTGAATGGAAAGAAGTCGATCCCTACAAGCTCTGTGATTTTTAGTTAGCCCCACTTCCCTTTGTGTCATGTGCAGAGTTAAGATGGCAACTACCAGCCTTTTTCTGACTTGGACAGGTTCAAACTTTAGCTGTTCTTTGTATTATACTTTAACCCACCAAATTTACTAATCAGTGGCTGAAGTTAGTGCCCAACCATCTCTTCTTCCCCTGTTATTGGGAAGTGGAGCTTCCATTTCCATCTCCCGAGGTGGCTTGTGCCTCCAGGGAGGATGGGCACCAGCTTCTGTGCCCTGCAGTACTCTTCATATGAATCTTCTCTGCAGATGGGCAATCTCCTCCTTCCACTCTTTCAAGGGTGCTGCAGGATACACTTCTGGTCTCCTCGAGCCCCCAAACAAGTCCTTTAGTTAGCTCTGGGTGATTACTAACTGCTTTGTGGCAGGAGCTGATTCTAGGGGCACCCTAATTTATCACCATCTTGCTGGTTGTTTTAGTTGGAGTTTTGATGTGGGATTTTGGATGCTGGAACCCTGGGAAGTAAACACATAGGAGAAGAACACAGAGGATTAGAGATGGCTCCTTAGACATGGCAGAGGCCTCAGGAAGAGAGACAAGACTTTCCCTTGATAGTTGACAGCTATCTTTTTGAAGAGAGCAGTACAGCTGATTGTGAAAGAATCTAGCTCCAAGGAGAGAGGCAATGCCTAGAGAACCTCATAGTCTACAGCTAACCTTGTGAAGAATGGAGAGTAGTTGAGCCTGGGGAGAAATAAGCCCTGGGAGAGAGATGAAACTCATCTCAGCCCAGAGCTGATATTGGCAGAAGCTGGGACAATGGAGTATTAATAGGAAGAGGAAGGCTGAATTTTGACAGCCATCTTCCTCCAACAAGTGGCAACAGACTTTGTTGAGGGAACTAACTTATACTTTATGGCATTGTAACTGTAAGCTTCTACCCCAAATCAATACCCTCTATAAAATCCAACAGATTTCTGGTATTTTGCATCAACACCCCTTTGGCTGACTAATACACAAGACTTCTCTTAACACTAAGCATATCCAAGCTGAATTTCAGGTTTCTTTTGATGGAAAAATCCAAATACCCATCAGTACCTTAATGATAAACAAAGCTTAATCACAGAGCTTGTAGGGATCGACTTCTTTCCATTCAGAACAGATTGCAACTCTAGCTTAAGCATACATTTAAATACTACTCATCATTCATATCCCTGAACGTATGAGGTCATCAATAACTGGTTGAGTGAAAGAATCTATATAAATAAAATTACACACTGTATGATTCCATATAAATGAACTTTTGGAAAAGGAAAATTAGGTAAAGTTATACAAAAACAACTAAGTTGCCTGGGGAGGAAGTGTGAGAAAGGAAAGTGTGGGATGCGGGAATACAAAGGAAAGAGATAAAACTTTTTGGGTGGTGAATTAGTCCACTCTTGATTGTGGGATGGCTTCAAGGGTAGACACATATGTGAATATTTACCAAATTACAGAATAAATATATTCAGTTTACTAAATTCAACTGCAGTACATTGAAATAAATGGAATTCAACTTCAGGTGTTCCTCAATAACGATCTTACAAATAACAAAAAATACTTCGGTACAGAAGTAGCAATAGAGAGGTAGATTATGACATATGAATTGTCAGGGACTGATGACAATATGTCTATATGAAACTGTGTCTCTTGAAATTCTTAGGATAAACACTAGAGTGCAGCAGAATCATGCAAGTTTCACACAACATGAAGGGGTTTTCCAAAACTCACTCAGTGTGTCCATCTCTGTCCTGGAGTGGTTTGTAGGCATAGTAATGTCCAGAGGTGAGGAGTACAGGCCCATACACTGGAATTCACTCTTATCAGATATGAGTTCTTGAAAATATTGCACACCACTCTAGGACTTGTTTATAATTTTACATTTGCAAAATGTAGAAAATATTTATACCTTTATCATATGTTTAACATGAATATGTATGAAAAAGTGAAATCATGAATGTTAAGTTTTATCTCATCAAAATCACATATAAGAAGTAATGTTTTCCAAGAGATGTTTTTGCTATGCAACCCCCAAAGACATTCATATCTTTTCTGGGCATGGCCTTCTTAAGACATCCAACCCCAGAATCTTCTATAAAAGAAGGGCATGCAAATAGGGTTCTTCCCTCTGTTGATTAAAATCAGCTCAACATGACCCTGCATCTTTAGGAGAGAAGCCCCAGCTTTGGGGTTCAAAGTGTTCCCATTTAGTGATTGATGGTTTACCATGGAGTTTTGACTGAAATGGGTTTCTATTATTGGCATTTTAAATGTTCATTTTATAATGGGTATAAGATTTTGAGCATGTGAGTGGATTTGAATGAGAGAAAGAGTATATATGTAACATTTTTCTTGACCAGAATGTATTTGTGTTTGCAGGTGTCCAGAGTAAGATGCAGCTGGTTGAGTATGGACGAGATGTGGCATAGCCTGGGCATCTTTGAGACTCTCCTGTTCCTCTCTGGATACATCTTCAATAGCAACCAAATACACTGTGTTCTCCAGGTTCAAAGGCAGGCAGTGGAGTAGTTGTCATTCATTAGAAATAATGGTGAGACCCCATAATATGCAGATTCCATGAAGTGCAGATTGACCAGTTCCAGTACAATTCCATGAACCAGGGGTATCAGGAAATGAAGAGCCTGAAATCTGAGAATAGGGCTATGGTTTACTGTGTGAGAGATAGTTATGAGAAAGTAGTGTGAGCTCAGATTAAAACTTCTCTATGCTGGGAGGGACCAGGTTGCAGGGGGCACTCAGGGCAAAGCACTATAAGATCCACCCCCAGGGGAAGGTATAAAGGGAGGTTGAGTGCTGGTTTCCTCTCAGGGTCTGGATCTTTCTTTTCATTCAACCATTTCCCCAGGAAATCTCTCTAGATTTATGATGCTTTGAATAACACTGATTCTATGAATTCAAACAAAATCACTCTAATAGAAAGAAACAATATAATATGCACATGAAGTTGAGTGTCAAGTATAGAAGCAGGAAAAAAAACAGGCTTCCAGGGAAGCTGGGGGAGCTGTGAACCTATGATACAAGTCCAACTGTGAATTAAGGAGAAAGGGATGGATGTTGGCTAGGAACTTTCCTAACCTCCTGTGCCCTCCAAGAAGATACAGCATGATCACTGGGAAGTTCTCAAGCCAATGCTTCCCATGAGAAAATTTCTCTGTCTTTCAGGAATAGGTCAGTTCTTGGCTCAGAATAGGCATTGGATTTCCTATTCTAGGTAAAAAAGAAAAAGGGGGGTTATCTTGAAGCCAGCTAGTAAAATAGGGAATCAATAGATGGATCTGGAACCTGGTAAGAAGTTCATGTGGCTATTTATACCCCCAAGATTTCTGCTAGAAGACCCTTGTGAAATTTCTTCCACCCTGAATGAGATTACCCCTAGAAGCCAGGAGAAGCCGTGGATATTCTCCAGGGACATTGTCATTGGGCCCACCCAGGGGATTGATATGTGGGGTAATCAATCAAAACAGCAAACAGCTGGAACTCCTCCCATGCCATTAGCAAAGGAGTGGAGTAACTAATGGTTTAAAAAGCAAGCACAAAGATCAAATAGCTCTCTCTCTCATCCCTCTTGGCTTCTGCACCCTGCTCTTACCATGTTCCCCCTGCATGGAACAACACTCACATAAAACCTGGGCATTTATAACCTAAAATGGGGAATGGTAGTCTATTAATCAGTGCTCTTTATCACTCTTCACCCCTTACTCTCTACCAGGGACCCATGATCTGTTCTTTTCTCCCATTTCTCTTTCTTCCATACCTTAATAAATTACTGGCCTATCTAACCTGATGTGCTCAGAAATTCATTTCTGCAGCATAAGTCAAGAACCTAGGCAATATCCAGTAACAACAGAGTTCATAGCACTGTAGTGGGGACCTTGGTTCTCTATGTCCCTGCAGTTCTTGGAAGAATGGGAGGCACATTCTCAGGGCCAACCCACCATTAATTGCTTTTTCTAAAGGCAATATTTTTATTTGATTCACTGATGGTTTATAGAAGCAAACTTGTGGTATCCCAGCAGTTACAATAATCCATATTTACCTGAATTGCCTTATTCCTTAATGTTGTGATAGGTCTTATGGCCCAGAGTTGCCTTTCTCCTTAGGAATTGTTTAATGCAGAGTAGGAACAAGTGCTCTTTTTCCATTGGTTTCTCTCCATGCACAAAATTCTTTGTTTAGGCCTTTCCCCACATGGAAAAGAGAATTGCTTGACTGCTAAATATGGGGGAGGGACTGGCCTTGCATATCATCAAGGCTGCTATGACCCCCAGGAGGGGTTTCATAGAGTATGGCATTTTCCAATATGGAGATATTTTGCTGGCAATGCAAGCTGCTTAGCTTTGTCTAATTATAGGGCTCAGAATTTAAAAGTCTGTGCATAGAATCTACACTGACTTTTGACTTAAAAAAATGTGAGCTAATAAATGAATTTTTCTTGAATCACCCAAGTTTGTGGTAATCTGTTATGCAGTAACAGAAAACTAATACAATGCACATTAGTAATCTGGATGGCTTATAAGATTTAGTTTGCTTCTAGAAGATGCAAATATGCCCATAAACATTTTCATGGAAGAGAAATTAGAAACCATCGAGTTTAACTTCTGACCCAAAGAAATGCAAAATAAATTACAGAAATGATTATTGTTATTTGGAGTAGACAGCTTGAGAGAAAGCCTGTTATTCTATCTGCCAAATATCACCAAAATATTTTGGAACTCTGACATTGTTTTAAAATCAATTTGAGTCTTATAAGAAGATAACCAGACTCTCTTAATAGATTCAGCTCAATTTTGATTGAAGTGCCCAGGCGACTCACCAACTTTGTTTAATCAATTCTTACAAAAATTGTATTTAGTGTTTCCAATTTTCAGAATCTCATAACACCTAAAGATATAGTCACTTTTTGTGATGGTAAGTTTTTGGCCATTGTCTTACACCAAGGAACATTCAGCAAAAGCATCCCCTTCTCACAAACACCAGCCACAGTCTTTACACAAACAAGAACTGAAACAAAAAACCTTTGCTATTCTGTTTCAAGTAGCTTCTTCCCTCCCTCCCTTCCTTCCTTTCTTCCTTCCTTCTTCCTTCCTTCCTTCATGGAAATACAATGAATTTAACTATAAAACTTCAAAGGAGTATAGTAAATCATCTGATCTTATCTTAAAATGTCAGATTTATATTTACTTATAAAATAATAATTATACTAAGAGAGAGACAGAAATGACCCAGGAGTAGTAAAAGATAAAAAAAATATGGTACATCTGGAATAATATTTAAAGATATGATGTCAAGATGTATTATCACTAAAGGGATTTTCAGAATAATTTTATAAGAACATGCAATGTTTAACTATAGAGGCATTTAGAAAAATGGAAATAAATATATTTCTACAGGCTAAAAGTGGATTTCTGCAGATATATTTTGGGTGTAAATTCACATGTTATTCTTGTGATTATTTTGTCTTTCAAATTCTCTAAAATACCTGCAGGACATTGAAAAAATGTCAATGAATGCTATTATAAGAGAGAAATGTGCTGATTTTCACATTCAATATCCTGTCAATTTACAAGACTTGTTTCTGTTCTCTCTCATGATTACTTAATTTATATCTGTACAGTAGCTCTTTTACACACAAAGAGGAATGAGCATCCATGCCACAGCCCCTGATCCCAGAGCCTTTGTGAGGCATGTCTTGCTACTTTTCTCACAGAATATCACTTAAGGCAGCATTCTACCTTGTGTCACTGGGATCTCCCATTGGTAATGTGCACCCCAAGACAGCACAGGCTATTCTGGTATCTGCAACCGCATCCTTTACAGGAAAGCCCACATTCCTTGTAGGCTATAGAAGGCATTGTAGATTATGAGTAGTCTCCAAATTGACCTGAACACATCTTGGGTTTAAAGAAGCACAGATGACCTAGAGAATAAGGAAAACCTCCATGCTTATTTATGATGTTTTGGAGGAATATCATGAATGTGCTCCCAAAAGAGTCTCCTGTCAACTCCAATTTATTCTGAGTCCAGCAATCCCAAGTCACAACCCAAATGTTGACTCAGGTCATCTCTAAAAATCAGAAACTCAGGCACAATTTAGGCTTCTATTTCCTTATACAAATATGTAAACAACACCCACATGTTATTTTTTAAATTTTATTTCAGAGTGAGAATATTGGACCTCTCAAAGAGAACTCATGTCAGAATGGCCTGTGACTCCCAGGTCTGCCCATGATATGTGGTAAGATTTCTGTATTTGTCACATTCCTCTATAAATTTTGTTAGCCATCTCTTTTACTGTTTATTTTCCCCAGAAAGGTTCCCTTTAAGTATTGCTTATATTTGTTCCAGGAATCAAGATATTGCCTTATTTTTCTGTTCCATTGAGCAGTTGCCCAACTAGCCAAGTCTCTGGAAGAACTATTCCCTCAGCAAAATGGTTAGCACAGGCAAAGATAAATGAACCTAATTTCTATTGTGGTAGTTGCCAGTAAGGTCTTCCTGCTTCTCCAGAAATTCACACTTGCTGAAGCTTCACAGTGCCCCATTGTCCACTCCCCTGAATCCAAATAATCTAGACCAAGTGAAGAAAAATTACCTAAAAGTCAAAAATCACTTTGGCAAGGAAACAAAGACTTTACAGAAACAAAAATAGGGCAAGTGAGTAAAAGGGACTTCACCAGATGTTACCATCCTCAGAGACAAAACTCACTGCATAATGCCACCTACCCCTGCTGTGATAGATAAAAGAAAAGTGAATTTCTGTAATTTTGGGTTTCACATTTTTGGATCTCCTTGACACAATATCTTGAATTTTTCTCTATTATTCAGTCCTAAATTATTTACTTTTTATATTCTCCTTAATACATGTCATGAAAACAATAGACACTATTCAAAAATCAATGGCAGTATTTCAAGCCAAATGTCAATTATTAACCTTGTTAATTCCATAATACATAATGTTGCAAATGTCACCAACAGAATAACATCCTGGCTACTAACATTGCCCAGTTCCAGGTTATGTAAGATGCTTACATCATACTAAGCTGGACCATCAGGTGGGGTATAGGATGTGGGAATATGCCAGTCAATGAAGCATCATGTCTGTAAATTTCCCCAAATCCTAATGAAATATATGAATAAGGTAGTTAACAACAGCTCTTGCACCAAGACTGTGTTTGCTGAGGGAAAGAAGAACCAGGCAGCCTAGAAATTTAAAAACCAGTGGTGTCCTCTATGCTGACACCTTCCACAGCACATTCTCAGCCCCATAATCCTTGACAAGACATGAAGAGAAGTGCTCAGGAGACATGGGACTGTACAGGGAGAAAGATGCTGCTTCTGACCAGTACATGCAGCAACACCCACAGGCCATCCTTTCCCAGATCATCAACTCTGGACATTTAACCAGGTCCTGCTTGGTCTTTAAACCTTGGAGTGGAGGCTTATCTCCCACATGAAAAATTTGAGTCTATTTCTTCTTCTGTCCAATAGAGTGAGACTTTTAAAGACTCAATCTCCCAAGTGGAATTTAACGAAACACATAGGAAATGATCATGTGAATTTTTACTGAAATTTTCACTCTTAAAAATCCAAATCTATTA
Source organism: Cabassous unicinctus (assembly GCA_029593785.1). Taxonomy (NCBI): domain Eukaryota; kingdom Metazoa; phylum Chordata; class Mammalia; order Cingulata; family Chlamyphoridae; genus Cabassous; species Cabassous unicinctus. The sequence goes on along the minus strand of JAQZBX010051965.1, from coordinate 3,208 downwards.
ACAGCTATGTCATATAGCTGTGTTTTAAAAGTGCTGACTGCCATAGTTTTTAAAAGAAGTTGTAGATTACAGAAAAGTTACATCAAAAATATAGGGGATTCCCATATACCCTGGCCGTCCCCCTCACATTTGTCCTATTAATAACATATTTCATTAGGGTGGTACATTTGTTACAATCGATGATCACATATGGAAGCATCGCCATTAAGCATGGTCTATAGTTTATATAATGGTTTACACTTTGCACCACGCATTTTTTTAGTTTTTTACAAAATGTTTACTGGCTTGTATATCATGCAGAACAATTCCAATGCCCCCAAAATTCCATATGTTCCATCTCTTCTTCCTTCCCCCTTCCCTCAGAATCCCTGGCAACCAATATCTTTGTATCATTGTTACAAGTGCTTTCATTACTAAAATAATACTGTTTATTTTGATCCATGGTTGCATTCCCCCCTTAAGTTTGTTCCTTCCTCAATCTTGAGGATTTTATGATGGTGATGCGTACTCCACTTCAGATTGAGAGAGTGCTTAGATAAGTGTTCCCCTCTTCATTAAAAGTGAAAAAAATAGGTACAGTTTGGATGATAATTATATGTTCACTCTCCTATGAATAATTTACAAGAATGAATACATCATGGTATTCATGAAGGAAAAGACACACAGGTTGATCGATCAGAGTAGAGTGCCTTCAGGTGGAACCTAAACAAATATGCCAAACAAACTTTTTTCAAAAATACTAAACCTATTAAATTCAGGAAGGATAACTTTTTTTATGAGAGAAGTTGTGTACATATAAAACATTCATGTATAATGTGCATAATTCCCATTCATCACCCCACCACCTACATCTGGCACTGTTGTGGAACATTTGTTATAAATTGTGAAAAAGCATCATCAAAATATTACTGCCAACTATAGCCCATAGATTAAATTTTGTGTATTTTCCCATAAATCATCCTATTATTGACACCATGTATTTTAGTCTGCCAAGGGCTACTCATGCAAGGTGCCAGAAATCTGTTGGATTTTATAAAGCATATTTATTTGGGGTAAAGTCTTACTGTTGGAAGGCCATAAAAAGTCCAACCCAAAGTTGCTTTTTCACAGTCAGTTGCCACATGTTGAAGCAAGCTGGTTGCCAGTCTCTGGCCTCTGCCTTCCCCCTCTGTGCTTCCTTCTCCTCTTGGGGCTCTGCTGCTCTGCTGCTTCCCAATTTCCAAATCAGCCTAGCCTAGGGACCCCTGTATCAGTCTCTGCTGCTCTTCCCAATCTCAGCTGTAAGCTGTCAGTCAAAATAACTCATTTCTCCCCGGGGCTTCAGCTGTTTGAGTCTTGTTCTTTCTGTCACATCATGTATTATTACTTTACATTTGTTATAGTTCATGAGAGATCATTCTCGTATTTGTACCATTAACATCAGTGAATCATCCACCACAAGGTTCAGTGTGTTACAGAGTCTCATGCCTTATATGATCCATCTGAAGTGGACACTCAGGGCTTCATCTGAGAGTGGTGCTCTCATTGCCTCAGTCAATTTTAGAACATTTTCCTCACTCCAATAGAAAAACGCACATACACCCTTACAGCCCCAGTTGTTAAACCTTAGCATTTATGTAGTGCTATTTTAGCCATTGATGCAAGAATATTATGAAATTACTGTTAACTCTATTCCATAAGTTATATTAATTGTTCTTTCCCAATATATCATGATATTCTTTTTTCTTTCTTGCTTTTCTTTCTTTTTTCTCTTTCTTTCTTTCATTTTTTCTTTCTTACTTTCTTACTTATTAAGGAAATTCTGAGTTTACAAAAATATGATGCATATCATACAGGATTTCCATCAACAATTTACATTGATATAAAACTTTTGTTACAAATGATGGATGAACATCATCATAATAATGCTGTTATCTTTAGTACCAAGCTTATATTTGGTGTTTTGTTTTTTCCACAAACCATCTTCTTATTAACACCATGTATCAGTATGGTAGATTTGTTATAGTTCATGTGAGAAGGTTCTCATATTTGTAATGTTCACCAAGGTCCATCATCCACCATGGGGCCCACTGTGATGTTTATTGCCATGATTTGTGCAATCCATAAAATGTGTATATACATAGTGGTTCTTGGTTTCATCACAGAATATTTCTGTCATCATCTCAGCCCATTTTAGGATGTTTTCATTACTCAAAAAAAAAAACAAAAACCCGTACCCCTTCTACCCTCTTTTTTGACACTTAGCATTGATATAGGACCTTCTTTGCCATTGCTGGAAAAAATATTATTACATTACTGCTTTTAACTATAGACCATGAGTTATATTAGTTTATTTTCCCATGTATCATCATATTATTAACACATTGTAATAGTGGCAAACATTTCTTTTAGTTCATTGAGGAACATTCTTGTGTTTGCATTATTAACCACAGTTCTCATCCACCACCAATTTCACTGTGTTTTACAGGCCCTAGATTATGCTCTAGCTTTCTTTTAATTGCTTTGTATGGCCTAGATTACCCTTTTCAGTAACAATCACATTTATAAGTCAGTAGTGTTAGTTATACTCACATAATGTGCTATCATCAATTAACCTTACTAAATATTCTACATACATTATGCATCAGTCCCTGTTATCAACACTTATCCTGTTTCCTAGTATCCAATACTGTAGATTTCAATTTCATTAATTTATGTATCATATTTAGTTCATATTAGTGAGAGCATATATTTGTCCTTTTGTGTATGGCTTATTTCACTCAACATATTTCCTTCACTTTTCATCCATGCTGTCACATGCAACCTTATTTCATTTCTTCTTACAGCTGAATTGTATTCCATCACATGCCTATGCCACATTTGTTTATCCATTCATCAGTTGATGAATTTTGGCAATTGTAAATAATGCTGCTATGAACAACCCCATGAAAATGACAGGCTGTATCCATGTTTTCAGTTTTTGTCAATATTTTACTAGTAGAGATATTGCTGGATCATATGGAAGTTTTATATTTAGCTTCCTGGGGAACTGCAATACTGTTTTCCACAGTGGCTGCACATTCTACATTCCAACAAACATTGAGGGAGTGTTCTTTTTCTCCACATCATCTATAATACTTGTAGTTTTCAGGGTTTTTTAATTATCACCTTTCTACAAGCTGTGAAATGATACTTAATTGTAGTTTTGATCTTCACTTCCCCTGTAGCT
>JAQZBX010051964.1:0-19248 GCA_029593785.1 Cabassous unicinctus | reverse complement strand
ATATATATATATATATATAAAGATTTTGTTGGGTGCTCTACTCAACTATCAGTTACTATTTAACTTCCCTTTGGTGCTCTCACAGCTTTTAGAATTTAATTTTCTTTGAAATGTTTCTTCCTATCACTGGGATCTCCATGCTTTTGATCTTACAAATAACAATATTAAAAGTCCTAGAGTTGAATTAAACCCATTATTAGGTGCTTGCCTAATCACTCTACTAGCTATCCGAATGCTCTGTCTGTATAAACTGCCCGCCATCCCTTTTCCTCTAAAGAAGTGATTAAGGCTCTCCCTATTGTAGTCCCACTAGACCAAGCCCCTCCATTTTGTTTCTTCTCATTACTGAAAATGAAGATAACCAAAAGTCATTTTAGTGATCGTGTGATATTTGCTCCAGTGGTGATCTAAATTTCCTTAGGCTGTCTTGACAACCAGAAACTCAGTCACCTTTTCCTCTCAGTTACTAGCATTAGCACACAATCACATTTGACTGTTACTTGGCTTTGCAAGAAGCTTCAACTCTCTGGTTGTTTATTATCTGTTTTTGTTTGTTTGTTTGTGCTTTTTTATATTTAGTTTTGTTTGGGGTAGGATAACTGCTTTTCAAGAGATTAAATATTTTTATCTCTGCAGTTAAAATATTTTGGACATTAAAGATATAATAAAACAGATTTTAAACATAGGCATGTGATGCTGTTTATGATTCATAAAGATGAACTTCAGGCTTTTTACTGGTACAGGGAGTAGTTTGTCAAAGTTTTTATATGCTTTAGTTATAAGCTTAACAAACTGTTATGTAAAAAAAAATCTAAATCTTAATTTTGATTAATGTTATTGCAGAAGTTCAAGGGAGGAAGTCATCCATTGTCTCCACATCAAAGCTTTCGGAAGGCCAGCGCTTAAGCAGTTTGACCTTTGGGTGCTTTTTATCCCGAGCAAGGAGTCCTCCTCAAGTAGTAAAATCTGAGGAAACGAGCAAGATATCATCTAAAGAACCCAAGTTCACTGAAGGAAACGACATAGAAGGTATTTCTGGACTATAGGAATTTCCTTTGGCAATTTTTATAAAGGAAAAATAGTTTGGTAGCACTAGTCTAAATAAGCTTAATTTTCCTTTTTCTGGACAACTTGATGTTTTATGGGAATATTTCTAAAGAACAGTACAGCATTTAACTTTGCGTATTTAGTTATTTTGTGTTTTCTGGGAGTCTTTGCCAGTGATAAATAGGAGAAATGGATTTTTCCTTCTTAATACCTTTTCCTACATTAGGTGGCAATGATAATTAAAGTGAAAAAGTTTACAGTCCTATGTACAATACAAGATACTTATTTTAGCTGAGTTTCAGATCAGAACTATGAATTGTCTATTCATTATATATTTAAAATATAAAAATAACCTAATATTAGACATGAAATTAAATATGACATAGAAACTTATAAACAAAAATAATGCTAGGGGACAATTTAGTATTCTTTTCAGTAAATGTTACTGCTTTGATTTTTCCTTTATCTCTTCCAAGAGGAAACTATTTGCCTAGATTATTAAACCGTAGTCCTGTATGAGATGTCTACTCTTCTCCTTTTAGTCTTAAAGCGTCTCTAAATTTTGTTTTGTTGTGCAGCTAGCTGCTGGCCTTGCCACCTCTAGTGCCATATCTTTTGTTTGGCTTTTCCCAAATATTTTAGAGAGGCTTGAATTTGCCATTATACCTTCTCTACTTTTAGTTCCAGCTTTCTTCCTCCAAAAGAGAAAAATTATAGCCCTAAAAGCTGTCTCTGTTATGAAATTCTGAAAGCTACATGTTTTTCCAATCAGAAGGCCTTTCTGCTAGTTGCTTTCATGCCATTGCTTGCATTTTTTTCTTTTGTGATAGCCATTATCATCTCCTTCCCACTTTCTAATAGTACATCATGTGTCATGTTCAGCATAGGTAACCTTGACTGGAGCTCTTACTCACTTGCAATTGAGCAAACTGCCTCTGATTCTGAATTTTAGAGTTTATTTGTTCAGACTCTATTTCCTTAATTATTAAGACCATATTTATGTTTTCATATTTTCAAAGTTTATTTTCTACTCTTCAATCTAAAGTTTTGGTTCACTATTATGAAGCCAGTGGTTCATATGTATTTAATTATCCTGTGAACAAAATAAACCATATCTAAAGACATTTTTAAAGAGTGTTATTATAAAAGCACATGTAGTTATGATTTTAAAAGTAGAGGAAGTAAAGCTTTCCTTTTTTTATGTTTTCTTCATGGTTTTGCACATTTTGTATATTAAGACTTGGGTACAAAGTTTGTCTTTTAACTCTAGCCTTGTATTTATTGTATTTTAATTAATTTTATGATAATTTTGGGATTTAGTTGAAAGAATTATTTTCTTTTCTTCTAAAATAGAATTAATGGTGTTTATTTTTTTGGTGGTTGCTTTCTTTGATAGTCATAGTTGCCCTACTTTACATTTTGCTTCTTTTATTTTCTATCCTTAGACTATTGTCAATTTTCTATTCCAACATGCTTCTTTTAAAAGCAGCTTAATTTTAATAGTAGTCTGTTAAGGTATTAGAGCTCTATATTTTACATAAAACTTATAATTTTAAAACTTCTGTTTAAAAATGACAAAACCAACAAAGGAAAATGTAAATTAACTTTATTCATATGAAATTGCCAGTTTCTAAAATGTAGTTACATAAAGCTAAATGTATGGACAGATTATATTAATAAAGGTAACTTGCCAATGTATTGTATGCTTTTCTAGAAATGGAAATTCCAGAAAAGTCTGTTGATAACCAAGTTCAAGAAAACAACAGATGCCAGAGAACATTGCATCAAACCCCTTGTAGCTCAGGACAGAATCGGAAACCCAGAACAGGCTTTGTAATGGATGGTGGCATATCCCAGAATTCTGGGGCTCCAGTGAGTGACTGGAGCTCCGATGAGGAAGAGGGGAGCAAAGGAAGATCCAAGTCCAGGTGCACATCCACCCTTTCCAGTCACACTTCAGAGGAGGGGGTCCAGTGTAGCAGGATGGGAAGTGAAACATATTTGACAGCATCTGATGACAGCAGTTCTATATTTGAAGAAGAGACTTTTGGCCTAAAGCGACCAGAGCACAAGAAGCTGTATTCTTGGCAACAGGAGGCACAATGGAAAGCTCAGAATAATCCCCTCGGAAAGGGAAATTCTGAATCAAGTAAAAAGGAGCAAGATAGTTCCTCAGATGAACTGAATAAAAGATTTCAGTCCCAGAGACTGGATTATTCCTCTTCGTCAAGCGAGGCCAACACCCCAAGCCCTATTTTGACCCCAGCTTTGACTCCAAAGCATCCTAACTTACTACCTGGAACAGGAGCACAATTAGTGCCTTCCTCAAACCTTCTGCCTCCGAAGTTAAGGATTCCTAATGTTTTCAGTATAAGTGTAGCACTGGCCAAAAGGCACTTAAGCCAGCCACAGTTAAGTTCTGATAGGATGTTTGGTACAAATAGAAATGCTATAAGCATGATACGACCACTGAGACCTCAGGAAACAGATCTTGATCTGGTTGATGGTGACAGTACAGAAATTCTAGAGAATATGGACACTAGTTGTGATGATGGATTATTTTCCTATGACTCTCTGGAATCCCCGTGTTCAGATGACCTGGAAACCTTTGACTCAGCAAAGAAGGCAGCGTGCAGCAAACCTCCAACTCCTCCCCTGCACCGTTTTCCATCTTGGGTAATTAAATTGCTGTGTACTATGCACACAGTTTTTTTCCTTGACACTCATTTTCAGGTTTTACTTTTCTTCTTTTCCTGATTGTTTTCAAATCCAGCTTTGTTCTATTAATTACCAGCTTTCAGAATACAATTTCCAGATTTATGAGCTACCAAAAGGTCCAGTAAATAACACTTCTCTTCCCCACTGAGTTCTGAATCAGTTGTGAAATACCATAAAGGACAAGACAGATGGGAGATCAAAATATCACCTTTATTATCAACAAAACTTATTTTAGATATTTGGCGGACAAATGAGCTTCCCAATACTGAACCTCGGAATTAGCTAGATTCATCCACCCAGCCCCAGGCAGCACTGAACCATGGTAGGCCTCCTTGAGTGAGGCCCTGCCCCTCTAAAACTTACTAGAAACAGAGAATTGATCTAATAATATAATCACAGTAAGTTCCTCCTCCTCCTCCTTAGGGAACAGAAAGTGAAGTAGATGGAGAGAGATCAGGAGTGTTAAATTACTGGAGCTGCCTCTATGGAAAAGAACATTAGGGGTGTTTTTTTGTGTGAATGGATTATCATTTTTAACTTAATCATTTTCTTATTGACTTTTAGAGAAAATTAACTTTACTCTTCATGAACTTATAAGTCCATTGCTTCAACCAAAAGCATCTTCCTATGTATCTAGAATGTTCTTCCACTGAAACATTGACCATTAATATAATAATTAACCCATTAATTATGTGATTCTTCTTAGGAATATCTATATTACTAGATTCTTCTATTATAAACAAGTGAAATTGTTTTTTCTTTTCTTTTACATATTGGCATAATTTAATTGTAACCCTCTAGAACAACATCTGGGTTGAAGGATTATTTGTTTTTTGGAGTCATGTTCTGTTATTTTATTATTATTTAGAGACCAATGCAATTTTAACTTACTAAATTAAGGCAGCCATGTTTTCCTAGTACAAATTTAGACCTTGAGATGTATCTGTTCTTATTTGATTTCAAAGGCATTTCATTTAAATGTCCACATGAAACCATCTATAGTTTATCACTAAATTCTGGATTGTACAAAAAAAAGTGGAAGTTATTGGCATATGATGCTGGAATTCCAATTATGTTTCCCTTAGGCAGAAAGGAGTTGAAGTTTTGCCTCTTTTTATTATGTTGTGATTTTCAGAGATTTAGGTCAGGCTTTCAAGTTCATTTTATTTGGCAAACCAGTTTACTACTTCCTTACCTTTCTCTCTTTTCTTCAGAGTCTATTCAGGTTTGATGAAATGTATTGCTTTTCAAAAGCTTTCCAGCAGGCTGGCCAAGTTTGAGCTTTATTTCTGTTTTTGTTAGACATTTTTCAAATTTCAAGGAAAAGAGATGTATTCTAGTTACTTCAGTTAATAAGAGTTTATTTTGAGGCATAGCCCATCCTAATTGAAGGGGGACAACAGTAACTCTAGTTGTAGAACAACATGCCAGATGATTCCGCAGCACCTTTGGTAGTCAACTCTTTAGAAACAGGTAGCACCCATTGCTGCTGCTCCGATGGCTCGGCTTGTATTTTCATGTCTATAGTGACTCTCTTTCTGCTTCTTACTCCTCCTAACTACCTTCTGCAATCTCATGGCTTCTGTCTCCTATTTTCTGTTCACAGCCTTTTTTCTTTTTAAATGTGTCCTTCTGTTCTACCCACTCTGCTGTTTGTCTCTCAGTGTGTATTTCACCATTACACTCTCAAAGAGATTGCATCTGATTCATTCATTCGGCCGCTATTCAATCTAGATTGTCCCTGATGGTCAGAGATGCTATGCCAGCTACCTGGCGGGCCACTGGCTAATCCAGTCAACTGTGGCCAGGTTAGACACATTACAAAATTCAGGGCATGGTGTTCTCTGCGTGAGGAACCACCTAGGATCCTTTTGCTCATAAGGGTAAGGGTTGTTAGCCTTTCTTGTACTTTATTTCAGAGACCTTTTTCAAAGACCTTCTTCCAGAGAAGAAGAGAAGGCAAAATAATGACCTACTCTTGGAATAAGATAGTATTATAAAGTCCATCACACTTCTGAATTCATTGTTTTATCTCAGGCATTTTTTCTACTTGAATGAAGGGTACCTTGAAATAAGGTGATAGCTCTTAATGGTCCTCTATCTCTGATTTCTGACTTCATGATTTTTCTTTCTTCTTTAACCATGTTCTAGAAGGGTTATTTGTAGTCAGTGATTATGAATGGTTTCTGACTTCATGTTATAGCCATTCAAGGCTTTTCTTTTTTCTTTAACCATGTTCTAGAATGGTAGAATATTAAAGGCAGTGTTTATGTTTAGTGAGTGATAGTGATAAGCTTTCTCTTACCTTTTCCCCTGTCTCTTAAAAAGGATTTAAAATACCAAGAAAAATTTGTGAACAAAGATAAATAATGGAATGACTAGTGGTTGGAAAAATTTTCTGCAGTGCTGTTCACAATGGCGTATTTTAGTTGGCCTTGGTGACAGTCTTACAATAGTGCTGTGCTCTAGTGAATATTAAATGAAGAACAAATGAAAAGCATGCGTGTTGAGAGTAATCATTTCTTTGCTTTAAATACCTTGTTCAAACCTCTCTTTTATACTAGGAAAGCAGAATTTATGCTGTAGCCAAATCAGGCATTCGAATGTCTGAGGCCTTCAATATAGAGAATGTTAATAAAAGTAAGTGATTTCTTCTTGCTGTTTCATTAGCCAGGAACTTATGTCCTTTTATTCCAGAATTTAAAACACATTCCGCCCCCCCCCCTTTTTTTTTTCTTTCTTTGAAAAATTATTGCTAAAGCAATGCATGCCTGTTACCAAAAAAATTAAGCCAAACAACACAGAACTTTCTGGAATGAAAAGGGAAATTTTCCTGTGGTTTCTTTTACCAGCTCCCTCCCTACCCACCCCAATCCATGTCTTAGAAATAACTGATGATGTTTTACTCCTTTTCAGCTATCTTCCGTTCTTACCATTCAAGAAATTATATACTAACCTTTCAACATAAGGTGTACCTGATAAAGGCTTAAGAATGAAGATGTTTTAACACCATATCAGTAAAAGGGCCATGAGTAATCAGAGAATATCTTCACAGTGTATTACTCACTTGGATCAGTGAGTCAGCCAGCAGGGATTTATACTCAATTCTGTCTAGCCTGAGCTAAGTGAGGATGGAGATGCCAAAGAATTAAAAGCTATGATCCAGCTCTCAAAAAGCTTGCAGTCTAGTTGGGGAGAGTAGCACATGTAAAGAAATAATGAGCCATGTAAGAGAGTATATTATCAAACCTGTAAATGGTATACTTCATGAAGTAGACTATATAATGAGTAACCACTTATGTTAATTCAATTTCTCTTGAATTGGAAATTTTGCTAATTCATACTCGTAAGAAAAAGAACAATGTGCTGGTTAGAGGACTTTTAAAAATGATTTGCTTTTTTCCATTTCAGATTCAGTTGCAGTGCTTTCCTATACCACATCAGGACTTTATACAGCTCTGCTATATAGGAATATGACAACTCCAGTGTATACAACTTTGAAGGGGGTAACTTATTACTGTTACTGTTAAACATGTGGTTCTCTTCATGACAGATCAAGACAATTGTTTATTCAAGTTCTGGATTCCATTCTTAACATTTTACACAGTCTTTCTCTTTATAAGATTTTAGAAGTTCATACTAATATATCATAAAAATAGAAGAAATGGAAAGGTCTGGAGAAGTTATTTGTTCTTAAAAGAATGTTGGAGGTCTGAGTCAGTTTTTCGGGGGTGTCCCGTGTGTTTTTTCCCCTGTGGCTTGTTAATTGTTTAAAGGAAACATATTATTAATGATGTAATGAAAATCCCTAATTCAGAAAGATCTTTATATCAGTGCCAGGGTGTCCCTGCCCTATAAGGATTATCAGGTATTGATGGCCTTATGTGTTCGGGAATCTTTTATCATTGGCAAATGTCTTGCTAATTAGAATTTGGGATTTAAGAACATGATTTAGATAACAGTAAAATGTATTCTTGTATTCCTTAAAAACAAACAAACAAACAAAAAAAACCCCACTTATTCCATGATTTCGTCCTGTAAGACATTCTATATCTAAAAAGAGAGGTCACTTTTAGAGATGGATACGGGAGAATAAAAAGAACCAGCAGTAGGGGCAGGGCAAAGGATTACAATTTGAATGGCATGGTCAGGGTAGGTCTCATTGAGAAGACAGAGCTGAAGGAGGTGAAGGAGTCAGCCATGCAAGGTCCTGGCGGAGGAAACAACCAATGCAAAGGTCCTGAAATAAAAGCATGCCTAGCATGTTCTCTGGTGTGGCTGGAGCAGAGTACGGGAGGAGGAGGGAAGGGAAAAGCAAGCTGTTGTTTTGCTTTTCTTTAGAAGGCAACCCAAATAAGCAGCAGCCCGTTCCTGGATGACTCCTCTGGCTCAGAGGAAGAAGACAGCTCCAGATCCAGCTCCCGGGCATCGGAGTCAGACTTGCACAGTAGGAGTGGGCCAGGCAGTCCCCGAGCCTTGAAACGAGGTAAGGGAAAATCTCAGACATTCAAGACAACTCCATTTAGTTCAGAATGTTTATTGGGAATTTTATCTTCACAATAGAATTTTTTAAAAAAATCAGAGTAATTGCTTCACACCTTAGTAAAAAGAACATTAAGCTAGGACTAAGACATTTATGCTATAGTCCTAATTCTATTCTTAATTCTCATTGTGATTCCAGACAAGCCACCTAATCTATTTTTTTTAAACCTAAATTATCTTGTCTGTAAGAGAGGGACCACATTACTGTGGGAATAAAGTAAGATAATTAGTCAAAATAAAAGTTATCTTTTATAGTTACTGCATGATATTTTCCATAATTTCTGGGGTAGACTTTTTTCAGTTAAATTTCTTGCACTGCTAAATGGAAGAAAATACACCTAAATGCCATTTGTTGGTTAATCTGATATTAAAATAAAATGGAAATCAACAAAAACTTTACCTTGGGCATGTCTATGATTTTTAATAGACTTTGAAGACATTTTCTGCATGGATAGAGCTTACAGAGAGATCTAATCACACGAAATGACATCTGCATTTTACAAAAGCCTGAAGCAGCCTGCTATGTCTGTAGGTTTTCAAACTGTGTTCCGGGGAGCTCCCTGAGTACTGCTCCACTCCTCAGCCTCACCCAGAGCCCCACAGCATCCACTGCCCTAACATTTTGGGCTCCACTGGTTTTCCTGCTCCACTATGGCCCCTTGTAGCCAGAATCAGGTCTTGTCACACTGTTGCTCAAAACACTGCAGTGGCACCTCATCATGGCTAGAAGCTGTTACACGATTCATTTATGTCTCTGACCTCATCTCCTTCTTCCTCCTCCTCCCTCACTCTGCTCCAGCCACTTTCTGGAGAACATGCTAGTCATGCTTTTATTTCAGGACTTTTGCATTGCTTGTTTCCTCTGCCAGTCCCTTGCATTGGTGTTCTCAACTCTTTGCCTGCCTCCCTCACCTCCCTCAGCTCTGCCTTCTCCATAAGACCTACCCTGACCACGCCACTCAAACTGTAGTCCAATGCCCTCCCACTACCACTGGTTCTTTTTATGATCCCAAATATACTCTACTTTTTCTTTTTCCATAGCACTTACTGCCTGTTTGTTGTCTGTCTCTCCCTACTAGAATTTATGTTCCACGAGGGTAGAAATTTAGCTTTATTGTTGTCTGCTCTCTCTGACACGAAAACCAGTGCCTGGTACACTGGGCCTGGGGCTGACAGCCAGAGATTTGCAGATGCTGTGCTACAACCTCGACCCCGCCCACCTATTTGCCTTTGGACAAATCCTTTTCATCTCTGAGCCTTGGTCTCATCTGTAGAATGAGGGCATTAGCCAGGATAAGCTCTGAGGTCCCTTGTAGGTCTAAAGTTTCTGTTATTCTATGAAAAATAAAGATATATAACACAATTATATATCTATTAGGTGTCTTAGCCCAAATAAATGAGAGTAATAGTGATACAGTGACATTGTCCTAATATAGCCTTTAAAAGTTAATAAAGACTTTTAAAAAACTACTGGATACTTTAATGAATAAAATGACCTAAGTCCTTGGTTTTATTTAATATAGTCAAAATTGTGTGCAACACCAGTTTACAAAATAATTTTATCTCCACTTGTATTTAATGACCCTGCAAATATGCCTTGCAACTTGCAAGTAGTTTTCTATAAAAAGTGAATTATGAAAATGTTTCATAATTTTACTTTATAGCTGCTGGCAAATTAAATAATCTTTTTATATCTTTAAATCTTATTGCTTCTCTTTTATAAAATATTTTTAAAATCTGTAAACTAATATTTTATTGGAGTTATATGAAAAATACTATTCAAATTGTGTTGTTTTTATGTGAAGGTACTTTAAAATGATTACAGAATTTAAGTGGTTTAAAATGTGCTAAACCTTGATAAATTAAGGTTCACATTTGTTTGCCTATATATCAGTATATAATTGCACATATTTTGTAAATATATCAAATTATTTTTTATGTTCCCTTGTGTTCCTTGGAGATTTGCATGACAGATCCTACCCTTTAGTTCTGTTTTCTGCTTTAAAAGTTTTTCATGGCTAAAGGCATGAGAATAAATCTAGTCTAGGAAGGCTTATAATGTAGAAATAGTTGCAATCCTTAGGAGAACTGACAACTATCATTTGGGCCACTCCAGTATTAATATTGACTTCATTTATGACCTTATTCTTTCAGGGGTGTCTCTCTCTTCTGTGGCATCTGAAAGTGATTATGCTATTCCCCCAGATGCTTACTCCACAGACACAGAGTACACACAGCCAGAGCAGAAGCTCCCTAAAACTTGCTCATCTTCCAGTGACAATGGGAAAAATGTAAATACTTATTTGTTTTTGGGGTCTTTTCCTTACATTAATTAATCGATTAGTTTGAACCTCCAAAAGGAAACTTAAAACATTTTTAAAAATTCTTTTTAACTAGGAACCACTGGAAAAATCTGGCTATTTATTAAAAATGAGTGGTAGAGTCAAGACTTGGAAGCGAAGATGGTTTGTTCTTAAAGGTGGTGAATTACTTTATTACAAATCTCCGGTAAGTATAAAGTAGCTGCTATTTAGAACTGAAACCCTCAAACTATAACTCAAACTCCTGATTGATTTTTATCCCTCCAATGCAATTAATAATACAAAGCATTTCTTTTTATTACTGTTACAGGTAATCACTTTACATATGGTTTTCTTCCTTTCATACAGAGTGATGTAATTAGAAAGCCCCAGGGCCACATTGAGCTTAGTGCATCCTGCAGTATTTTAAGAGGAGATAACAAACAAACGGTTCAGGTACTTGTTTTTTTTTCAAGTTTGTTTTGTTTTGTTTTTGTATCATGCAAAACTCAACTCTCCATGCTAATATGAGAGGAGATTGAGTGATTCAATGTTTGTCTATTTGCTTTTGGCCCAGTTTGATGTCTCAACAGTATGTGAAACTCCAGGGCATCTTACTTAAAACCATAATATAAGCTAAGTTTGTGTTGGTTAACTCACCACTACACTTTATTTACCCTTTCTCCCTTTGCACTGTTCTTTCTCTATATTTAATTTCTCAGATACTCTCAGCTCTCAAACTGTAAAGCTGTCATAGGAGAAGGTTAGCTGATAAATGAATTTCCAATTAGATGTTAGTAATTTAATATACTATGCCTTCAGGAGTGTTTAATACAGAATCCAGAAAATGGCAGGCCTTAAGTGAATTTCAGAAGCTGTAATACCTAAGTGGAAAAAATATTGGTGAGCAGAGAGGCTGGCCTAGTTCCCTCCAAGTCACATCATAGAGGTAGCTGGTGCCCATTCTACACATACTAAGGCAAGTCTTGACAGAAAACTTTTAAATTCAAAATGCAGGCTGTTGAGATTTGTCAGGTATACATGATTTAAATTCAGGTACTTTCTTTCTGAAATGCCTTCAATAATTATTATTTCCTTCTCTTGATCCTTTAGAGGGCAGAACATTTGAGTACTGCTCAAAACTTTAGAAAGGAACATTTGAGTACTGCTCAAAACTTTAGAAAGGAAAATCAGGAAAAGCTTTGTCTTGGAACATGACACATAAAGAAGCATTTATATGCTTCTGAAGTACTTGGAAAATTTGCAGCATTTTTAAATTGACACTGGAGAATTGAGAGTTCATAATAACTGATCGCATGTTAGTTCCAAGAGTTTCTCTTCTTATGTCCAAGGTCTTCTTATATATTATTTATAATTGATTTGTTCATTTCTGTCACAAATAATTCCTTTTTATTGGCTAAACAATGTGTTATTTTATTATAGTCTCTAGCAAGAATTTTACTTCTTTTAAAAAGTTCTGTATTGTTCTGCTCCTCATTTCAACAGCTAGGAGGCTGTAGCACATTTAAGAGAGTGCTAAAAGGAAAATGTGATGATTAAACAAGATTAAAAAAATCATGACTCAAGAGTTTAATGCTAGGGGAGTGGATGTAGCTCAAGTGGTTGAGCGCCTGCTTCCCATGTACAAGATCCTGGGTTCAATCCCTGGAACCTCCTGGGGGGAAAAAAAAAAAGTTACCTCCTTTTAAAAAAAAAAGTTTAATGTTGTTGTAAGTTTTTAAGTAAACTGAAGCGAAAAAAGTTATTTTTTTTTAAATTTAATTTACTGTAATTCTCACAAAGTGTTAAACTATTCTAAATTATTTAGAACCGAGGAGACAATGTTGGGCATGTTTGTTTCTATGTTAAATAATGATGTTTGAAGAATGGACCAGGAAATGCTAATTTTAACTCTTCAGAATTTCTTTTCCTATCCCATTCTTATCCCATTCTAGTTGGCCACTGAAAAACATACATACTATCTGACTGCAGATTCTCCCAATATACTGGAGGAATGGATTAAAGTGTTACAGAATGTTCTTCGCGTACAAGCTGCCAACCCACTTTTCCTGCAGCCTGATGGCAAACCATCCGTGAAGGGTTTGCTCACTAAGGTAGGAACCTTATAGACACAGCATAAAAGGTGATTGTTAGAAAACCTATATATTGAATATTTATATTATCTTGGCATGGGGAAAGGTATTTTAAGTATGATGCCAAATACAGAATCCATAAAGATTTTTTAAATGACGAATTTGACTACTGTAGATAAAAATATAAATGTTCTATAAAAATTCTATCAGCACAAACTTCAAAAGACATATGAGAAACTTTGAAAAAATATTTGCCACATGGAAGAAACAGTTAATATCCTTAATATTTAATAAGTTTTTTCAAATCAATAAGAAAAGGATGAATACCAACGAGGGAAAGAGAACAAAGGATTTGATGATCAAACAGTAGAGGTAGTAGAGATACAAAGAAATACAAATAATCCATAAGCATATGGAAAAACAAATTTTGAAAAAGCACAAATTGTAATAATGGATATCATGTTTTAAAAATCTGGTCAAAAGAGGAAAAATTTTTAACCTGGTATTGACACAAATTTAGAAGTCTGCTAGTGAGAGTATAACTGTCAAAGGCAATTTGGCAATATCTTGGCCAGAATGTTTATTTAGTAAATACTTGTTGAATAATGAGTAGCAAATATTTTTAAAACATGGCATACATACCCTTTGATCCAGGAATCTCAGTTCAAGAAATTTATCTTTAAAGGAAATGACCTTAATTTGTAAAAGATTTAAATATAAGGATATTCATCACAGCATGGTTTATTTTCTTTCTTTTTAAATGAGGTCTAATTTATATACAATGAAACAAACAAACAAACAAACAAAATAATTTATATACAATGAAATGCACAGATCTTTAGTATAGCGTTTAATGAGTTTTGACAGATATTTACCCTTCTGATACTCTCACTCTATCAAGATATAGAACATTTCCATTACTCTGGAAACATCCCTTTTACAGAACCATTTATAATAAAGAAAATTTGGAATCAATTTCTTTGTTGAGTTGGGGATAGCGTAAATAAATTTTTTTTAAGTTTTTTTGTTTTTTTTTTAAGATTTATTTTTTCCCCTCCCTCGTTTGTGCTCACTGTCTGCTCTCTGTGTCCATTTGCTGTGTGCTCTGTGTGTCTGCTCATCTTCTCTTTTAGGAGGCACCGGAAACTGAACCTGGGACCTCCCATGTGGGAGAGAGGTGCTCAATTGCTTGAGCCACCTCAGCTCCCTAGTTTGTTGTGTCTCTCATTGTCTTTCCTCTTTGTGTCTCCTTGTGTTATCTTGTTGCGCCAGCTCGCTGTGTCTGCGGGTCGCACCAGCTTGCGATCTTGCTTGTCTTCTCCAGGAGGCACCGGGACCCAAACCCGGGACCTCCCATGTGGTAGGTAGGAGCTCACACCACTTCCCTTAAATAAATTTTTATACAATAAGGTAATGCATCTCTATGCAGCCATTAAAATGTTGTAAAAGAATATTTAATACTATATAAATATGTTATGATGTATTTTGAGAAGATAAATACAGTAGAGTGCAGTATTACATTATTATCCCATTTTTGTTATACATATTCATAGAAAAATATCCAAATGGGAAATACATCAAGGTGTATTGGTTGTCTCTGTATGATTTTATTTTATTTTTGCTTAATTCTGTTTTCTAACTTTTTGAGAATGAATACATATTCATTTATCCTAAGATAAATATGATTTTTAATTTTTAAAAATCCTATTGGTCATTTTTAGGAAAATTCAAGAAGATATTTGCACATACATACTTTAAAAACCTCTACATAATCACTTATCACTTGTGCTCTGTTAATCTAAGATATGGAAATTTTAGATGTAGAAGAGTTATGCCACATTTATTTATATTTAATACTAATGTAGGATTGTACATGGGTTTTATTTATTAATATTTCATTAACAAAGAATGACCAGCTATACCAAAAGAAAGAGAAAGAATGATAAAGAGATAAATGATGCTTTTTCCCTGAAACTGTTTTCTCAGTTACAAATGGGTTTGAGAACTCCCTGGTATTGTGCAAACATATATTTTCCAGAGGAAACGGTGCTACTTTAAATCACATTCTTATTACAATTCATAATAACTAGTTTTTACTCTTGTTTCAAAAACCAAGAATATCAAACCCTTAAAATTTAGTATGATCCTGTGGCTAAGTTTTTTTGTTAAGTTTTTTTGTTTAGTTTGCTTATTTTTGCTTTATCGGCATTGTCAGTTTCACTTCTATTACATTTCTGTTATTCCCTAATTCCCATTTCACAGTTGCATTTTAAATCAGTATAAGTGATTTTCAGGTGACTAAATCATTAAAATTTATAGACGGGATGCTTATTATGTTTCCTTTCTACCATTTGTGAAGGCTGTCCACCCCCATATTTTCACTGCCACAGGAAAACTTTCCCCAGTTATTCTGAGTGACTTGTTCAGAGCTCATCTTCAGGTTACTATCTGAGATACTATAGAAGAGCCTTTCAATACTTCAGAGGGGAGAAGCTTTTTCAAATTGTCAAATTAACATAATTATTAATTACAGAAATATATAGATATTAAGAATTTCACTAATTTGACTCTGAATGTTCTTGCAATTTTTATTTTAATGCTTAGGAAGAACACTTCTATAAAATGATCATTTACCTAGAAAACAAAAATTTATTGAGCATGCTAAGCAATGTGCTTGAAGGATATTAAGATGAATAAGTCATGGCTCCATCCCTCAGAGAGCCTCATAATCCAATGGGAAAGTCAGGGATATAGGCATATTTAAAATATGTGTGAAGTGCAATTGTTTAAGATGTATTATAAAGTCACAGTGAACCCTAATTTAGGCTGTGGGATCAGGGGCAACTTCTCCAAGATTTGCCGGTGCTGAGACTTTAAGGCAGGGTGGGAAGTTAGCTAGACCAAATGGGAGTGGGAAGGGAAGGCGTCCCAGGCTAGGAGACAGCACGACTAAAGGCACAGAATCTCCAAGCAGTGTTGCCTACACGGGAGGGGCCCAATAATGATCATGGAGAGCTTTTTTTTGTCCTATTAAACTTCATGCTGAGGGCGATGTGGAACCCTTCAGGGTTTGTAACAGGGACATGGGCTTGTGACAGGGACATGGGCATATTCGTGTTAACAGATTACTCTTTTAAGAGGAGGATGGATTCGTGGAAGGCAAGCTGGAGGGTCTGAGCTTAGGAGGAGTGGTTCACATAGGGGATGACACTATGAACTGGCCATAGAGAAAGAGTGGAGAGGGTGGGTTTAAATAATATTAGGAGGTAAAAATCATCATTTGACCATTGATTGAATTTGGTATTAGGGATTGGGAGAGATAAAATGCCTAGGTGGAAGGTGGTACCAGATAAGAGAGAGTTCAGAAAAGAGGAGCAGTTTTAGGAGGATGATTAAAAGGTTATTTTGGAACATTTATAATATATTTTAAAGCTTGTGAGGGCAGCTTATTAAAAAGTCCAGCTGGCAGTGGGAACACACCCTGTGAATCAGAGGGGTATAGCCTTGGGGGGTGGGGGGTGAAAGTGGAGTGATAACAAAGGTGACTGGGAATGAATAGAGCAAGAACCGTGAGTTAAGGGTCTAGCGAGGCAGTGTGGCAAAGAGGCCAGGGCAAGGGCTCTGGAGCCACACTGCCTGGGCACATGTCTTGGCTTTGCCTCTTACCACTTGTATGACATTGAATAAATAAGTTACAGGCTCTGTGCCTTGGTATCCTGATCTGTAAAATGGGGATAATAGTACCAATCTCACAGGGTGTTAGGAGGATTAAATGAATTATTTAAACATGTGAAGTGCTTTAGAACAGTGCCAGGCACATCATAAATACTCTATAAATGCTAGCTATTGTTATTGTTGGAGTTTCACCTAGACTTTGAAGTCAGCAAGGCTGGTGGCAGATTTTGTGGTGGTGGGGAAGATTGTGTGGTGGGCACCAAATTCTTTGAGAATGTTGGAGAAAGCCCAGAGTGCTACAGGGATGAAAATAAAGGAGAGGAGAGAAGACCACTGGAGTTTTTGTGATGACAAAGGTTAATCGGGACATGACATACTGTCTTTCTTCAAAGTTTCAAATGAAACTGATATAGTTTCTTTGTTATGGAAGCAAGCTAAAAAAAATATTTCTTCAATCTAGTTCTTCAAAGCCTTGAGCTTGATTTGGTTTTATTGTAGTTTTTGGAATAAATCAGAGTTTTAAGAAATCCTAATACAATTAGATTTACATATTAAAATAGTCTATGTTTTTTAAA
Source organism: Cabassous unicinctus (assembly GCA_029593785.1). NCBI lineage: Eukaryota > Metazoa > Chordata > Mammalia > Cingulata > Chlamyphoridae > Cabassous > Cabassous unicinctus. The sequence continues at coordinate 2,298 of JAQZBX010051964.1, read as the reverse complement.
ACATAGCTTTTACAGTCTTCATTAATTTGCAGTTCTCTAAAGGTACACATTGTTCTATTTTAAAGATAAATCATTTTAAAAACACACCCTGTAGCCAGATGCATAGTACTCCAGGGCTGTTGAGACTCCTATCTGGAATTTGTATAAAAGGGAGTGTGGCAGTTTGATATAGTTATGAATCCCAAAAATAGATATTGGATTATGCTTGTAAACTGGTCTGTTCCTCTGGGCGTGATTAAGTTATGATTAGGGCTTTGATTGGGCCACTTCAGTAGGACGTTGAGTCCTACTCAGAGATAAAACTACATGGCAGAGCAGAGGAATTAGTCGGAGTTTTGAGTTGAAGTTCTGAAGCTGAGTTTTAATGCTGGAGCCCGGGAAAGCAAGCACACAGAGGAGCTTGGTCGTGGGGAAGGAGAGAAGGCCCCAGGAAAAGAGAAGAGCTGTTCGCCTGATAGTCTACAGCTGTTCTTGTGGAGAAGCGCAAAGCCTGAGGCCAGAGAGAGACAAGCCCCGGGAAGAGAGGAACCCAGGAAGCCTGAACCCTGGAAGACGTTGGCAGCCGTCTTGCTCCAACACATGGCCATAGACTTTGATGGGGGAAGTAACTTATGCCTGGTAACTGTAAGCTTTATAAAAACTGGCCGATTTCTGGTATTTTGCATCAGCACCCCTTTGGCTGACTAATACAGAGAGAAACAATAATAAAAATCTGTATAACACAACCTATTATATTTAAAACTTCCAGGCTTTTTGTCTGTAAATTTATGTTTCTAAATTTAATTAAATTGAAACATGTTTTACCAAATTAAACATTTTTTTTTTTCTCAAGCATTCTTAATCCATCAAACTATTAGGTGGTAGAGTTATTTGTTTGCTTAAACCATAGCTTTGAAAGCAGAAAGCCAGCTGTGTTTGCAGTTTTAAATGAAAACAAGTGTTTTATTTTTCCTTACTTATTGTGAGGAAGGAAGCATTTATTGAGTAATCACTATTATCCTTTATTTACATATTCTCATTTGCTCATCAGCCCAATGAGGTAATCCCATGTTACCAATAAAAGACTGAGAGTCTAAGGCACTTGCCTGAGGACATCCATGTAGTAAGTGGCAGAACTGGAATTTAAACCTTAGTCCATTAAGCCCTACCAGCTTGGGAATTCAATTTACATTTTAATTCATCCACCTCACACAATTCAGAGATCTCAAGTCTGTGGTTATAGAAAATAAGAATTTCTTTCAGGACACATAGAGAAACTTTCATGTCCTCTGTGCATCGCCTAAGTTGGGAATTTGAAACCCTGAGCTCATCCTTTTCTTTAACAACTGTATCCAGTAGGAAATATATACAAACTCCAGTATTTAGGAACAACCAGCCAACAACATTATACTTTTTAACTCCACAAAACTCTGTTAAGGTATCAAATACACTGTCACCCAGAGCCTTGCCTCTTATAAGTATTTGAGTAGCAGTATCCAATGGTGATATTTTTGCATCTCTATTGTCGTCATAGCATGGACTATCAGTGCCGTCTTGATCACTGGAAATAGAGTCATTAGTGCCTTTGAATCAAATCAGATTAGAGACATAATTACCACAACCCCAGAACCAGCTCAGAAATCTCATCCTCAAGATTCTGTTTCTCAAGAACCATACCTGGGACCATATCTGTATTAGTCAGGGTGCTCCAGGGAAACAGAAGAGAAAGAATATGGATATATGGGAATACATATATATATATGTGTGTGTGTAAATATTATGAGATTTGTTATAGGAATTGGCTCACATGACTGTGGAAATGGGTAAGTCCAAATTCTGTAGGGCAGGCCACAAGCTGGGAATTTGTGAAAGTTTTCGATGAACTCCCTGGGAGAAACTGGCTGGCTGGCTGAAGTAGAGATGGAAACTCTTCCTTCTGACTGCTGAAATCATCAGTTCTTCCTTTAAGCCTTAAGGTCTTCAGCTGATTAGATGAGACTTCTCATTGCTGAAGGCAATCTCCTTAGTTGATTGTATCATTGCATCAGCCATAGATGCAATCAATTTACTGATGATTTTTTTTTTTTTTTTAAGATTTATTTATTTTATTTATTTATCCCCCCCTTGCTGCTTGTGCTGCTGTGTCCATTCGCTGCGTGTCTTTTCTGTGTCTGCTTATCTCCCCCTTGCTGTGAGGTCTTGCCGCATCAGCCCACAGCGCCGCGCGACCCGGCCTGCCCTCACAAGGAGGCGCCGGGAAGCGAACCCGGGGCCTCTCATATGGTAAACGGGTGCTCTATCCACTGCGCCACACCCGCT
>JAQZBX010051963.1:0-19256 GCA_029593785.1 Cabassous unicinctus | reverse complement strand
GGGGTACTTAGCCTATCCTGATTTATAAATGTTCACATATTTTGCTCAAAGGAACTTCCTAAGCAAAAGATTGTGTGTTTATGTAATGCATTAAGAGGGGGGAAGTGACATTTTCCCTTTAAACATATTTCACAGGACCCTTGACTTAAGGAACAGCCACACAGACTGGGTAAGAGGCTTCCTGTGTTCAGCTTTGTCTTGGAAGTTCCCTCCTTTAGTTTTTTTTTTTTACTTTTTTGAGGTACCAGGGCCAGAGATTGAACTCAGGACCCCATTATGTGGGAAGCCAGTGCTCAATCACAAAGCCAGGTTTGTTTGGCTTGTTTGTTTTTTAAAGTGGCACCGGGAACCAAACCGGCTCCCCCATGTGGGAAGCAGGCGCTCAACCGCTTGGGCTCCATCCGCTCCCCGCTTCTTAGGTTTTAAGAATTCCTCAGAGGTACTTGTCATTTTGAAGGGATTATAAAACCAGAAAAAGGCAGATAGAAACCACTCAAAAATTTACGGTTAGGAGTCTACTGATCATAAGTTGAAGGATCCCCTTGTGGAAGTGATATATCATCTTTCACTTAAAAATAATTAAAAAAAATCATGAACCATTTAAATCAGGAAATTATTTGAAATTTCCACATTTTGTCTTTGTGTTGCTAAGTGACGTTGGTGGTGGTGGGGCAAATTGAGGCGACTAGGTTTATGATATAAAATGCTGCAAAGTCAGCTCCGTGATCCTACTGTCACCTTTTGGGAAGGCCCTTACATAACTACCTTACTTCTCCATTAAAAGTCTTTATTTCTTGCTTCTTAACTGGTTTTACACTTCCACTTTAAATACAACTGCGGGTGAAGGACAAGAAATAACAACCAAAAACCCCTAAGAGTTCGCAAAATAATTAGGGTTGCTCCAGGGAAATCAGTAAAAGAACGCTGGAGCTCCTCTTCCTTCCTACTTCCTCAGGGACACACGCTCACCCTCGGTCCCGAACTCCCTCCCCGCCCCGGCGGGATCGCCGCTCCGCAGCCTCCTTCCTTAACACGTGCTCTCCGGAACACTCACTCCGGAGCTATCCCACCCGCCCCGGAGGGCTGGGCTCGGGAGCCGACCCGGCCAATCCGCACGCGCCTTACAGCGTCGTGGCCAGACAACGTTGAGCCGCCCAATCCAAAAGGCCTTATCGCCCGTTTCCCGGAGCCCCGCCCCCTCGCAGTCGTGCCCCCGCCCGCCGGTCTCCTCCCTCCTCCTCCTCCTCCTCCCGTCGCCCCTCCCCTCCCCTCCGGAGCGGAGCCTGCGAGACCGAGAAACTGGGGCAGAAGTGAAGATGGCGGCGGCGGTGCTGGCGGCGGCGGCGGCGGCGGCTTCTCGCCAGTGACGCGCGGTGCGGGCTCATCTTCCTCGCCACCTTCCCCAGTCCGGACCCCGTCCGCCGCCGGGACCAGACCGACCCCGCAGCCCGCCCATCTCCGCCCTCCCCGGTCGCCCCTTCTCCCGACTCCCGGCTGCTGCTGGCGGCGGCGCGCCCCGGGTCCCAGCCGCCGGCCTCGCACTCCTTCGCGCTGTCGCCGGGGGAGCGGGCGGCGTGTTGCGCCACCCTCCCGCCCGCCCCGCCGGGCCGCGGACACACGCCCGGCAGGGAGGCGGCGGCGGCGGCCCTTGCGCATTTGCTTCCCTCCATTTGGGGACTGGGAGGCGGCGGCGGCAGCTGTGGGTTTTGGGGAGGGGAAGGGTTTTCGGGGGGGTGGGGGGGTGGGCGAGAGCGGGAGAGCGCCGTCCTCGGGAGGAGGAAGAGAAGGCAGCACCATGACGTCCATCCATTTCGTGGTTCACCCGCTGCCGGGCACCGAGGACCAGCTCAATGACAGGTACTAAGGCCGGCGGGCTGGCGGGGGGAGGGGCGCCCTCCCCGCCTTCCCCTCCCCGCCTTCCCCTCCCCCACGGAGCCGCGCCGGGGCGGGCGCGGGTGTTTACGCGCCGGCCGGCCGCTGGGGGTGGGAGGTAGTCCTCGCTGCCCCTGGCTAGGCCCCTTCTAGGGCAAACTTCTCGTGCCTGGGGTCGGGGGGCGCGGGGGGAGCGCGGTGTAGACCGGGGCCGCGGTGTAGACGTGAGAGAGCGCGGCAGCCCCCCTCCCAGTAGAGCCGCGTTGGACCCGGTGGAGATGGGGGGCTCTGGCTCCCGGGGGGCGGGCTGTAATTACCGCCCAGGCCCGAGGAATCCATATTAGTCAAAGTTGAATTGAGACAGACAATGCGGATGGGGGATGGTGGAGGTAAAAGAGAGGGAAGAGGAGAAGCTGGGCGCGGGGATCGGGGTCACGCTGGGGCGGGCTCGCCCCGGCCCCCGGCAGCTCGGTCCGGAGGGCTGGACGGGAGCTGCCAGGCTTGGGGGATCCCGGGAAGAGAAGCGGATTCCCGGCAGATCCGGGTGGGAGGGCGGGCGCGGAGAGGGAAGCAGGAAGCGCCATGATTATTGTTATTATTATTAAATTTAAGCCCCTGCAGTGATGTTTGCCTGCCCCAGGAGGGGATGAATTCCATAGAGGGTAGGGGAGCGGATTCCCTTTGCTCTCCCTCTCCCGCAATGGTGCTGGCTGTTCATCCTCCCAGCCCCTGTGGTGCGAGCGTTTTTGTTTCCCTTTTTATTCTAATGATAGTGTTTTCCTGAGTTGTAATTTGACAGCTGAAAACCGTGCTTAGAGTCAAAGGAAAACTCTTACGTTTGCTGCTTTTCTTAAGCTGTAAATTTCTGGGATGGGTTTGCCTTGGGTGGAGGAGGAATCAGAATTGTGAGTGTGTGTGTGTGTGTGTGTGTGTGTGTGTCTGTGTGTCTTAGGAAGGCTGTTTTGGCCGTGGATTCCTCCCCTTCCCTCCTCCAGCGTTCCCTCCCAGTTTGGATATTCAGTTGCAGGGCCGCATGCTCGCCCGGGAACTGAGATAAAGCAGGAAAAGTTCCTTCACTGTTGCAAAACAGACTCAGAGAAGGTTGAGAGAGGCCTCCATTAAAGCATGTTTTAGAATCTAGGACTCAGAGCTGCTGATGGGCTAAATGTTTACAGGGTCAGAAAATGGGGCATTTTAAGTCTTCCTCTGCTCCAGTGCTTTCGGTGCTATCTATATTTCTTTTGAGTATAGAAGGCCATCTGGTCCCAAGTTTAGAAGTTAGGTATAATTTTGCTAAGTGACCCGGTGACATAATTTGCATGACACCCTGTTTGTCATTTGCTTCCGAGAGGGAGGAAGAGGCCTAACTTGCTGCAAAGATGCTGGTCTCTGTCTCAGTGTGTGTAACTGCCTCAGGTCGGGCAGACAGCTCTTATATCCCAGAGCGGTTTAGTTTCTGCCACTGGCTTCGGATTTGTTTCATCTTGGCTGTAGCCGTATTGTATTTAAAATGTTTGTGAGACTTTTGGAGTACTTTTTGAAAATGTTAATCATTTGGAGTTGTCATATAGTTCTCTTAAATACTGAGATAACTTTTAAGTTATTTTAACATGTTATAATGTGATCCTTACTCTCATTTTCTTAGAGGTCTTTTAAAGACTTTAACATGAGATTCTTTGTAAATTTGGAAGTCACTTTATTAGGACCAGTCAGTAGTGAGGGTAGGTAGGTCTACTGTCATTCATAGAACCAAGTTGGTAGTGCTTAACTACTGAGAAAATTGTTTTCTATATTAGTTCTAACTTTGTGTATCAAGAATCCTGACTAGTTTATCAATTGGTAATGCATGCCAAAACCTATTTTACACTTGTGTTGGGCACCTTGCTTCATTTTTGCACATTTCTTTTGCTTCGCCTGTTCTGAGAAATTTACAAGTAATGTATTTTCTGCTAAGCTACTTTTATCCATTCCTAGTACAAGCAGTTCATCAGCTTTCATTTTTATTCCTGTGGTATCAGTGTACAATATTAAGAATATTTAATCATCTTGAGTTTTCACTTTTGGAAACAAGGAAAAAGGCAAGTGGGTTTCGTTCAGATCATAAAATGTGTGCATCATTGTGGCAGATATTTGAAAACTTGAAGTGTTGTAGGCAGAATTTTAGGGCCCTCTAGTTGTATCTAAAATGTCTCATCATTCAAGATTTGTTTTGTGAAAGCGGCATTTGAGCATTGAGCAATATGACCCGAAGTTTTGAAGTAGTTGAGTTGTGGTGGGAGCTGTTCTATATCTCCCCTTCCAAAATAAATGATCCTCTTTGCATACCCAGTTGCAGTTATAAGATCAAGTTCTTGCTGCATTATTTGAGAAAAATCTAAGATAGTTTGGCTTTCTGGAACTTTTTAATTAACTACAACAAGCAGCCCAGAATGTTTTCATCAGATAAAAACTTTATCAAGGTTTATTGAGTTTTGGTAATAGAAAAGAGTGTGCTACTATAGCTTGATTTTCATATGAGAAACCTGTTTTTATGATAGCCACAAAATAAACACTAAAAGTTTGGGATGAAAAAGGGTGTAAATCGGTAGGCTTTATTCTTTATATGAAAAGCAGTAAGATTGGACAGGCAGTATGGTACAGCACATAAGTTGTGTTAAAAATTTTTGGGCCTCAAAACACCAATATTCTCCAAAAACGTTTTTTTTTTTAATCTTTTAATATCCACATTCTGTTAAAAAGTTATATCTTTTGCTTAGCATAATAATCTGATGTCTCAAACATCTAAAATTACTCAGCATAAAGTAAAATAGTTGTACCTGATAATTTATTCTTAACTTGTGTTGCCAAGCTTGGTAATTCTGTGATAGTCTGCATATATTGGGTTGAAATTTTTACCTAATTATTGGTCCTCAGAGACCAAATAATGAATGAATGGAATTGATGAATATAGGTGTGGGGATGGTTAGGACAAAAAGAAGAGAGAAATTCAGCCTAGGATGTCGATGTGGCCATATTGTGGCTTACCCACGTGATGACAAAGTCCCTTGCACAGAGTGGGCAGCCCCTTGGTAAATAGTCATTGATTTGAATAGAAACCATTCAGTACTCAGATACTTTTGTGATATTTTGGGTTCCTTTCTGGTGAATTTCTTGAGTTAGTGTTGTGTGTTCCTGCTTAAAACATTGGATCAGGGCTGAGTTCCTGCTTAAAACATTGTGTCAGAGAAATAGCAAAACAATACCAAGCACATGTCTAAATGTTGAGCTTGAGGGGAGAGCTGGAAGTGGCTGCTCCAGACACCTGGAAAGTACATAAGCCAATCATCTCACTATTCAGATCTAGGAACAGGCCCAAGAAATGTACAGGATTTTTCCAAGGGCACACACAGCTACTGGCAGATGAGGTCCACATGATAGTCTTCTGACCTCCTTTTAATTACCACCCCCCCCCCAGTCCTAGACTCTTCCCACTATTCCATGTGACCTGGATTCCAGAATATTTCTGCTGACTGAGGCATCCCCAGCTTTCGCAGCCACCTGTCTTAGAGTTTTGATTTCCCCTTCCCCTCAACCCCTCCTTCTAGGACTCCTAAATAATTTGTGCCTTTTGTCAAGGAGTTGACCCTTTCCTAGTACTAGGTGAGAAAAGGCCTTTTGAAGGTGAGGTGGATATGGTATGACTTGTTGTCCCTGTCTTGAATTATCCCTCAGGATGCAGGTTGGCTACAATGTGGACTGTTCTTTTTGCCTATATGTGGACTTTCCTTGTGAGTTTTTTTTTTTTTTTTTGCATTGTAATGTGTTGTGCAATTATAAGCAGTCTTGATCGAGACTGTCATATCAAAAGGGTTTTCCTGTAACAGCTTCCCCTTTAGATACTATAAGACTATAAAGTAAGATAGTATAGACAGGAGTTTGAAATTTGGACTTCCTAAATCTGAGTTTGTGTCAGCCCTGCTACTTATTAATGGTATACTGGTTGGGCAAATCATTTAACCTCTTAGAATCACAATTTCTGCCCCCCCATCTCTAAATTATTCATAATCCCCACCTCAGGGTCGATTAAGATTGTGAATGGGAAGACAAATATTATAATGTGGATTCCAGGGGAAATATTGTGAAGAGATGGTTACTTTTAACAACTAAGTGTTGTCTGGTTTTTAAAGGAAAAAACAGGAACTCAGAAATTGTTCTAGAATATTCTTAACACTGAGTATAGAATCCAGACTTAGTTTTAGATCAGTGATTCTTAACTGGGGCACTTTTGCCCACCAGGGGATATTTGGCAATGTCTGAAGACATAATTTTGATAGTCACATCTAAAGTGTTGCTACTGATGTGTAGTGGGTAGGGATCAGGGATGCTGCTAAGCATTCTACAATGCACGGGACAGCCCTCGCATAAAAGGATTGTCTGGTCCAAAAGCCTGATATATATATATAATATATTTTATATATATATATATATATAAATACAGGCATACCTTGGTGATATTGCAGGTTCTGTTCTAGACCACCACAATAAAGCAAATATTACAATAAAGTGAGTTAAATGAATTTTTTTGGTTTCCCAGTGCATATAAAAGTTATGTTTACATTATAACATTATAGTCTATTAAGTGTGAAATAGCATTATTTAAAAAAAGAAACAATGTACATATCTTAATTAAAATGTGACAGACATGAAGTGAGCACATGCTTTTGGAAAAATGGCGCCTACTGATTTGCTTGCCACAAGGTTGCTACAGACCTTCAATTTGTGGGAAAAAAAAAAAAAAAAAAAAAAAAAAAAAAAAAAAAAAAGCAATATCTGTGAAGTGCAGTGAAGTGAAGTGCAGTAAACCAAGGTATACCTGTAGATAGAAATGTCTCAAATTATGATTGCTTAAATATAAGATTGAATAAAATTCCAAATTCAGTTCCTCAGTCATGCTAGCTACATTTCAAGTGTTCAATAGCCACACGAGGTTATTGGCTACCATATTGGATGATGTAGATAAAGAACATTGCCATAATCACAGGGAGTTCCACATCTAAAGCATTGACATATTAAGTGCCTTTGCACAGGGCATACATGGCATTTGGTAAGTGCTTAGTGTTTTTATTAGAAACTGTTGGATTTTAAGGATTCAGGCATATCCTTGTCCTCCCAGGAGGAGCCAGAAAATATGCCAGAAATTACATGGAGCTGAACAAAGGTTGCGGTGGGTAGAGGTTTTATGTAGGTGAAAGCTGCCTGAAATTTCAATGTGCTACACTGGAAAACACAAGTATTAGGCTGTGTGGAATAGAGCATCACATCACCAAACCAGTGGGAGATCTCACGATTTGATTGTTGAGATTGTTAACTAGAAACAATAATACTAGAAAGTCTGCTCTGGAAAAGTACAGTCAGGCTTAACTAAAACGATTAAATGAAGTTGCTTAGGGAAAGTAAGATTAAAGACAGGATATGGAATGACCAAACAAAAAATTGAAAATCAAAACAAGCAAGGGCAGATCAATTTTATAAATCAAGAAATCAGTGGATAAATCATAGGCCTAGAAATAAACAGACACTTGTGAAAGAAATTACATAGTACACAAGAGTACAACTATGATAATGGAATGAAATTCAGAAAGGTCAGGATTTTTTTCCCCTAACAGTTGGGTTATTTAGGAAATAGTCTCTCAAGGAAAATTTAATCACTGTCTTAAATTACACTTAAGTAAATCTTAGGGTATATTGAGGAGAAGAATTTTATATTCCAGGAGTATGTAGTTGTGTCTTCTTTTCCTTGTTTTTTATCATACATACACCTGATTAAGAAAATAAACTCTAATTCTAGTCTGTTTCTGTCATCTTGGCACTAACTTTCTGATCAAATGAAAATAGCCTTCTCTTGGTTCATTTTGATAATTGATTTTTTTTTTTTAGTAACTTATACTTTTATATTTTTTATTAGAGAAATTGTGGGTTTAATTTATTTTTAGTTTTCCCCTGTATAGTATTTTTATTTATTTTTTTGAGTTACCAGGGCCGGGGATTGAGCCCAGGCCTCATGTGTGGGAAGCCGGTGCTCAACCATTGAGCCACATCAGCTCCCCTGAGTTGTTTTTTTCATTTGTTTTGCATGTTGTTGTTTTTTTTTTTTTTTAAAGGAGCCAATGGGGATCGAACTGGGACCCTCCCATGTGGGTAGCAGGCACTCAGTTGCTTGAGCCACATCCGCTTCCCCCTATATAGTATTTTTAAGCTTTTTATTTTTTAAATTTTGTACATTTAATAATTGAAAATAAAAACAATTAAGAACTAAAAAGTAAACACAGATGAATAAATATGTACATTTCTCAATTAAATGTCCTGGATACATATAAGTTGTTTTTTGAGTCAAACAATATGTTACACAGTATATTTGGTTCATAGTAACTCAGTCATACAGTATTTGTCCTTTTGTGTCTGGCTTGCTTCGCTCAACATAATGTCCTCCAGGTTCATCCATGTTGTCATATGCTTTATGACTTCATTTCTTCTTATAGCTGCATAATTCCCTCGTGTGAATAGACCACTGTTTGTTTATCCATTCATCTGTTGATGGACTACAAGTGTTGGAGAGGATGTGGTGAGATAGGAACACTTATTCACTGTTGATGGGAATGCAGAATGGTACAGCCACTGTGGAGGACTGTTTGACAGTTCCTAAAGAAGTTGAATACAGGCTTGCCACGTGACCTGGCAATACCACTACTGGGTATATACCCAGAGGAACTGAGAGCAGTGACACGAACAGACATCTGCACACCGATGTTCATAGCAAAATTATTCACGATTGCCAAAAGTTTTAAGCTTTTTATTATGAAAAATTTCAGACATGAAAGTAGAGAGGATAGTATAATTAATGAACACCCACGTACCTATCACCCAACCACACCAGTTATCATCTTACTACCAGCTTGGTTTCTTGCCTCTCTCCATTTATTTGCCTAAATCATATAATTTATTTGATGTCTTTAATATGTATCTCAAAGATGAAACTTAAAAAAAACCCTACAAATACTGTAATATAAAAAAATCAGTTTTTTCAGATTTTCCTATTGTCTCAATGCTTCTTTTGATTGACTATTTTGATAACTTTACATAGTTAAAACTTAATTAGGTTTATTATATTGCAAAATTTGACATTCATAAGAATAAGAAAACTCTTGTTCATGTTTAGATTGTAGCCTTAGAAAAAAGGGCAGGATCATGCTGGAAATCTTAAGGCTCCTTACATATGATGCTGTAATTTTTTAACCTCTACTATGATAGCATTTTATCAGCAGTCACTTTGTTATATAATGATGGTAGGATAGAATTCTTGAAATTAAGTGATTTTTCCATGGGGCAAATTGAGGGCTAAGATTAAGTCATGTGAAAAGTTTACGACATTCTTCAAAGTTACTATTTGGGGTGAGATTAATTGTAAGTTGGACTTGGCTATAAATTAGAATTTATTCTCTGAGATCATATTCCACATTTTCTTGTATCAGTATAGTGGTAATAAATCCCTTTAAAGTGAGACATGGTGAATTTTTAGATAACTATACTTTGTGACATTCTCGTTTTGTCAGGATATTAAATAAAGAATTAAAATTTAATGTTTTTTTCAGGTGTAAATAAAGACACAATTTCTCTTACCTCAATAGCAAAAGTACTGTTATCTGTTCAGTTTCTGATGGCATCATTCGCCTTAATAAAATGCTTTCAACTTTCTTTACTCTTACTTTCCAAACCAGGTTTATTGAGATATAATTTGCATACAATAAAATATACCCATTTTTGGTGTACAATTTGATGAGTTTTGGCAGATGGATACAATTGTGTAACCACTACCACAGTCAAGATACATATATAGAACATTTTCATCACCCTTGAAAGTTCCTTGGTACTCCTTTGCATTCTTAATCCATTTCCCCTCTCCTCTGCCACTGGCAACTGCTGTTCTGCTTTCTGTCACTGTCATTTTGCCTTTTGAAAGAATATCATAGAAATGGAATCATGTGTCTGGTTTCTTTCACTTAGCATAATGCTTTTGAGAATCCTCCATGTTGTAGTACATGTAAGTAGTTTCTTTTGTTCGAATGGATAGTATTTCATTGTATGGATATACCACAATTGTTTTATCCATTCTGTAGCTCATGGAAATTTGGGTTGTTTTCAGTTTCTGGCTATTCCCTGGTCTTTATTTTTAAAACAATTTCTTGGCATAGAAACATTTTTATAGAAAATTTGGAAAATACAGAAGGTCAAATAAAAAAGTCTGACATGGCGCCATCACTGTTAAGATTTTGGTGACTTTCCAGGTCTCTCTTTCTGCACGTAGTTTTTTTTTGGCCTTTTTTTTTTTTTTTTTTTTTTTTTTGGTGTAAGTTCCTTTATTATCTTTCCACCACCACCACCAGATCTCGTGGGGTCCAATCTTTATTCCCTATCCCCATTTCCCCAAAAGGTGCTACCTCCTTCCCAGGCAGTTGAGGGAGGGCAGGACTTTAGGCTGAAGCCCCCATTGGGCTCTCCCTCCCCCAGCCTGGAACCAGGGAAGGGAGGTTACAGATGGTGATGGATGGAAGCCTATTTTTATATAGTTGTGATCATCTTGGTTATAACTTTGTATCTTGGCATTTTTTTGAATTTAATGTATTACAGTATTTTTCATAGGAAAAAACCAGGCATACTAAAAAAATTCATTTTTCTTGATAACAAATTTACATGTTAATTAAAAAAATACAGGGAGCGCATGTGGCTTAAGCGGTAGAGCGCCTGCTTCCCACCTGGGAGGCCCTGTGTTCGGCCTGGTGCCTCCTAAAAACAAAAAAACAAACAACTAGCAAACAAACGAAAAAACCAACTTGGGGTCCTCCAACTTGGGGAGCCCATGGTTGATTGCCAGCTTCCCACTTAAGAGATCCTGGTTCAATCCCTGGCCGCGGTACCTAAACAAACAAAGTTAGCATATGTAAAGAAATATTTTAGAATTCCCTTAAATGTGGTGGGCTGCTAGAGTTCTAGTTATAAAGATTATGATTGGGTACAGTCCACTGAATTAATTGAGTTAATAGATATATTTTTATTCTTTTCCTTATCAGTTCAGACCCCATTTTTGTGGTAAGGGAGAAAAATGTTAAGAACTTACAATACTACTCCACTGTAATTGGAGGGTTCAAAAGATGAGGAGTTCTTTACATGAAGTCAGATGCCAGGTCTACCTTACAGACGGCCTGGAACTCCAGAAGTGGCCTTTGTGTGAACATCTCCAAGACCTTCTTAGAGACATGGTGGAAATTCAATTGTGGCAGCCTGCTTGCTGTGGTAAGAGAAGTGGAGGATGATTGATTTTGTAAGCCTTGAGAAAAAGCTAAATTCGGGATTAGGAAGTTACTTTGATGGAATCTAGTTAAGAAAAAGATACGGTAGGATTATTTTAATGTCTAATGATGAAAACAGTTTTGTATGAAAAAAGGCTTTTGTGGGAAGGATACTGAGTTTGTGTAGTTGATCCCCTATTCTCTTATATTCTAGTGCAGGGGTTCTTAACCAGGGGTCCACGGATCCCTAGGGGTCTGTGTGGAAAGATTTCAGGGGGACCGTGAGCTTGAATTGTAAAAAATCAACTCGATTTTATGTCCAACATGATAGGTGTGTTGCCTTGTCAAATACTACACAACAGTTTAATGTTCTTGTGCAAGATAAAACAACACTCTGCACATTGACATGTGTTTAAAAAAAAAAAATTTAACTTTAACTTTCCTGTATTTTCGATTATTATTATTATTTAATGTGTTAAGAAAGAAGCACAAATGTATAGTATTACATATTTTTTATTTTAATAACTATTTCAATATATGTAACTGATTTCCTTTGTTATTTTATGCACTTAAAAACATTCTTGGACTGTGTTGGTGTGGGTGTGGTATATTTATTAAGTCATACACAGTATAGTATGGACTTAGTATGATTTTTATTTTGATGTGCTGTGTTCTGAGTGCAGTGGATAACTGCCTGCAAAAAGGTTGGTAAGGATGGCGGAGGTGGTTTTATGATGCTGTGGGAAAACTTGAGTTTCTAAATGTTTGCCGAAAATGACTCTTGGAACAGAAGTTGACCCGTTTTAGGTTATCAGGTATTGAAATTAGGGGAAAGTTGTAAAATATAATTTTGAATAATCCTAGAATTTAATTTAAAGACATGCCAATGTTGAGTGTCATAAAACTATCTGCAGCTACATTCTGAGAAGGGGTCCTTGTTTCACCTGACTGGCAAGGGGGTCTGTGGAACAAAAAAGGTTAAGATCCTCTGTTCTAGTGGCTTTGTTTCTTGTCCAAAAGTAAATTTGAACTTGTCGAGTTATTGCTCTGTATCATTTCTGGCATTTAGAAACACTAAATCTTTAAAGGAAGCACCAGTTGAGTGATTTTTCTTAAATTGTGTGCAAGTCTAGTTTAAACTTCATTCTCTTAGTATGCTTACATTTCTAGTGGAGTTTAAACTTGTCTTCATCTCCAGGAAATGTATTGATGCTTTCCTTAAGTGACTGCGTTTTTCTGCATAACAGGTATTCTGATAATTGCATGTAGGTGAGAGAATATTTGAGAACTTTGGCGCTATGGACAGTGAGATTTTTTTGTTTTAATTCTGTGGTTGTTCTTTGGCGAATTATAGGAAATACTTTTTCTTTGCCTCCTACAGTTACCAGCAGGGGATGACTCTAAATTGCAAGTTTGCTCCCAGTCACTGCCAAATGCTCTTAATGATTCCTTGTTAGAATTCTCTGTGATTGCCAAGGGGTTGCAGACCCAGGAATTGGGTGTCTTTTGTAATGGAGGTTGGCAGCCAGTGGTATGCAGGTCAGAGATGACATGTGGGCTGATTTTGTTGGCAGTTGCTCATTTGTCTGCCACTTACCAGAGCTACTGAAGAGTACATACAACATCTGCATACAGAGACAGGAGTCAGTAAGTTAGGTTAACAGCTATCCCATACCTGCCCAGAATATCTCTGGTTTCATAAAGCTCTGTTAAGTGGAGGGAATTCTAGGACAGTTGATATTTTGCTTTCCTTCTGCAAGACCTCTTGACTCCTCAGAGGACTCTGGAAATCTAAGAAGCTTTTCAGTTGACATGAAGATTCAGTCTTCCTTTGGTAAATTCTAGGACATTCTCGATTGGTGATAGCATTTTGGGGGATATGTTTAAACCATTTTCATTTTTGAAGTGGAAAAGTTTTTCAACAATAATGTTGAAATTTTATAAGGGTAATATAAACTAACCAAATTGTAGTAAAAGCATTTATTGTGGCGTTTCTTGGGTAAGGTTTTTTTTTTTTTTTTCATTAAAGCAGTGCTTCTCATAGTGTCTGCATGGACCACCATCATTTAGGAGTACCAAAGCTTAAGTCCCACATTTCTTTGTCTTACAAATAACTGATGACAGCAAATAGGGCCAAGCTTGCCACTTTCTCACAGCCCCCCCAGCCTTCAGACTTTAGGTTCTATAGCTGTCCTTTGAAAATAGGGTTTTTCCTGCTATGTGATGTGTATATGTGTGTTTGGTAAAACCAAAATGAAAGGAAGAAGGCTTGAGGCTAGCGTAGTTTGTTTTTTCATTGTTTTTTTTTGTTTTTACCATGAAATTGAAGAAAAAAAATGGATCAAGTAGTAGAAATACCATATCCTTAGGCCTGTAAGATACCAGAGAGAATAACCTTTTAAAATGGATATCAGTGCTCATAGGGTTATATTATAGTCTAGTCAGGGGAATGAAGCTGTTTCATAGATGAGTAGCAAACTATGAAAGGCTGGTGAAAGAGGTAGTAGAGTTTGGCCTGTGTAAATATTTGCCATGCTATTGTCTGTAGAAAGTTTGAGAGCAGTGGCAGATTAGTTTTTCTCTCTCGCTGAATGTTTGGGTGCTTCTCATGTACCAAGCATTGTGCTAGGCCAGGGATGGCTGGTACTTTTCACTTGCCATACTGACTGATTATTGGCTTCCTGGAACTGTAGGCTGAGAAGTATTTCAACTTTTTCTGGCTCGCTGGGAAAGTTTGGAAGAGAGTGGGCTCAGGGAATGACATCAGGTGGGTGTTCCAAGGATTTTTTTTTTTTTAACTTTTTATTTTGAAATAATTATAGATTCACAAGAAGTTGCAAAAATAATACAGAGAGATCACATGTGCCCATCACCCGGTTCCTCCAGTGGTAATATCTTAATTGTGCCAAGTATTTGTGACATCCTTGTCTAGGTACTAGAGATGGGAGTACTTGCCCATGTACAGTTTCTCCACATAGGCATTTCTGAAAATTGTTTATTTTTCTGCTAAGATGACATAGATTAGAGTACACAAATTTAAAGATAAATTGCTTTTCTTACATGCTGATTTAAAATTGATGAGACAGACAGTGTAATGATATGATTGGTTTTTAGCCAGCCTGTCCCTGATAGGAGGGTGGAGGGAGTGTAAATTGGAATAAGTGTATGTTTGGGGATTTGTTTTCTGTTGTTTGTATCTGACACTAACTGACCATGTGACTGTAAACAAGTGATGTAAGTCATTTGCAAAATGAGAGTTGGATCAGGTCACATAGGTTTTTTTCCGTTTCTGTTTCTGTGCTTTTAGAATTATGTTAGGGAAAAATATTTTGTATTGTAGAATGACTCAGAAGAAGAAAGAACTGTGAGTCTATGGTTGCCCATTTCTTTTACTTACATTTTATTGATGAATAGAAAAATGAAACAAGCTAAGGGAGAAAAATCTTACTGTGAGTATTTTGTCAATTAAGTTGTATATATTGGGATACAAAGATAATCAGCCATTAAAGAAGTCAGTGTTAATAATTCTTCCCTATAAGTGCTAGGGAAGCAAGGCTCTAATGATTGAACATGGCTGCTTAGGAAGAGCTTTAAAGACAGGGTTGCAGTGTATGGGAACTGGTTCATCCTATCACTTCAGTTCTCTCTCTTTTTTTTAAATATATATTTTAAAAGATGCGTAGATTACATAAATGTTACACAGAAATTACAGGGATTCCCATGTTCCCCACCTCCCACACCTCCCATAACATCCCACATGAACATCCTTCATTAGTGTGGCACATCACCTGCAATGGATATACACATCCTGGGGCTTTGCCACCAAGCATGGACCATAGTTCACATTGTAGACCACACTCACTCCCACACAGTTCTCCATGTTATGTGCTGATGTAAAATGGCCTATATCTGTTGTTGTAATGTCACTCAAGATATTGTTTTATGAACACTGAAGAACACTGAAGATATTGTTTTATAAACACTGTCAGCAACCAGGGGTTTATCATAGGTCCCAATTTGATACTGGTAATCAGAATTTTAATAATACTCTAGAACTCTTCTGCTGTGATTATGACAACAGTTTATATGTAGACAATAGTTTTTTGTTTGTTTTAGTTTGCAAAAGATACTGTCCAGGGATAAGTAGGTAAGAAGGTATGACTGACTCATCAGGGCATGAAAACAGTTTGCTTCATCCTAATGGTTTACTTAATGCTGTGAAAGAGAGTATTTGGGGAGTTAGCAAGCAACTCCCAAAAGGAGATGGTATACTCGAATGACTTCGAGTCTGTGCTCCTTTTTATTCACTCATTGTGCATTGGATGG
Source organism: Cabassous unicinctus (assembly GCA_029593785.1). NCBI lineage: Eukaryota > Metazoa > Chordata > Mammalia > Cingulata > Chlamyphoridae > Cabassous > Cabassous unicinctus. Next base: position 3,735 of record JAQZBX010051963.1, on the reverse strand, counting down.
AATTGACCCTGTGGCCTAGAGTGTTGAAAAAATACTTAATTTCCTATAATGCACTGCCAGTAAATATGTCAAGGTTATTTGTGATTATATATATTTGTGTGATAAAACTATTTTAATGGTTATAGAATTTCATTTCAGATTTAGTAAAAAATGCATTTCTAAATTTAGATATATCTACTTAATCCTTATATTTTTATCTATCTTCATGTTTGTTTTATAAAATTGACATTTGTTATATCAAGCATTACAGTTCTTATAGAATTTGTGAGTGATACTGTATATCCAAAAGGTGTTTGTGTACCATAAAGAGGTCCTGATGGGGAGAGAACTCTGGGAACTGGAAAGACACTGAATTTGGGGTTAGGAGGCTTGGTACCTTCTACTTAACAGATTGTGTGGTCATGGGCAAGTCATTTCATTGCAGTGAGTTTCAGTTTATTCATCTGTAAGATGAGGGGGTGTATTTGATGTCTGAAAGTTTGTTATAGCTTTAAATCTGTGTGACTGTAGGCCTATAGTTACTGTTTTATGACTTATATTTGATGTATGTTCACCTCTGCCATTGTAAGGTTTGATTTTTATTTCCTGCCTCAGACCTGCTCTTCTACCCCTTTCATACTTCATACTGGTTCTAATAGCTATTTAGGAGCAGTAGACAGAATATAGAGCTTTCTTAGCTCTTAGCACCTTATTTGTTTAACTGGAGAACTGAAAATCAGAACAACTCTTTTCTTTTAAACTACTACTGTTGATGCATTTAATTTGATGCAAATGAATTTAGGCCAATTACATTACCTTTTCATTATGATTTCTATGTAAATTTAATGGTGGCAAGTTCCACGTAGCAAAAATGTATTTAAAATAGTATGTGATAAAGCAAGAGCACATCGACAGCCTATCACCTCCTGTGGTTGGGAGTGTTTCCTTACACTTGATTCTGGTAGGTATTGAGACTGCTGCTTTCTTCTTTGGGAAGGCTGTTGAGGAGGTCCTAGTATTGTCAGGTGTTCATGGGAAGCTTTTTAACTTCTGTATATTATCATTCTGTATATTAGGCTGTAATAATTGGTATTATAACCTCGACATATTTGAGTAGAAAGTCATTTTTAACATGTTCTTCATAATTTTATGAGGAGGATTGTTCAAGTTTTCCTGGGCTGCTCAAGCAAATACCAAACAGTGGGTCAGCTTAAACAGTGGGAATTTATTAGCTCACAGTTTTGAGGCTAAGAGAAAGAGAAAGCAATGCACGTGGCAGCCTCTCTTGGCCTCTCTGTTCTCTTCTGGATTCTGTAGAATTTCAGCTTTTTGCTTTCTATGGCTTTCTCTCTGTCTGAATTTTATTCCGCTTATAAAGGACTCCAGTAGTAGGATTAAGACTCATCCTGATTGGGTTGGGCCACACGTTAGCTGAACTAACCTCATCAAAGGTCCTTCTTTTGATGGATGCACACCCACAGGAATGGATTAAGTTGGGGATACATACAGCTCCAAACTACTGCAAGGATTTTCTTATTTTATAGCTGAGGAAATTGAGGGCTGGAGTGCTCAGTTTAAGAGACAAAGACTAGGCCCTTTGTTAATTCAGCTTTATTTAGTTTTTTTCCCTTTTCATTTTGGAATGGATAGAGGAAATTACTTGTTTTCTGATATATACACGTATATGTAAAAATAAATATATATATTAACACATGCTATGTATGTGTGTATGCATACATATATGTATATTTGAAGCCATTAAAATAGTAGCTCATCACTTATTCAACAAAATTTTGGGTGCTTCTGCTGCATGTCAGGTACTGTTTCACTCTTGGGTGCCTGATGGTGTCAGGTGGTGGAGTCCAGTGGGAAGGATAGAACATTGCAGAGGAGTGTGATGAGTACAGTAAAGGGGAAGTTCAGTCGCCTTCACCAGAGGCTCCACAGCCTAGTCTTGGGAAGCAGGAAGGCTTACCGGAAGAAGAAATACCTAAAATGAGGGTCAGGAGAGTGAGAAGGAGGTAGGTTGAGGGGCACATGGGGGTGAGGGAACTGTATAATGCCGGACACGGTATTGTGGACTGTAAGAGGGTTCTAGGAAGGAAAAAAAAGCATGCGCAAAGACGCCAGGTAAGAGAGAGGGCAGTATATTTGGGGAACTAAAAGAAGCTCAGAATGTGTACAGTGATGAACACATAGGGTTTCAAATTAGTTGAACAATTTTCTTGTAGAAAAGAATCCACCCCGTTAACAGTCTTCAATAATTAGCTTGCTATTACCATAATAAAATACACTTGATGTGTCAGGTCATGAATTGGCTGTGACTGGTTAGTTTAGTTGCTTAGGCTTAGAGCCATGGAGCTACTGCAGTAAAGGGTGTGAATTCCATCCCAGTTTAGGCCACTTGATTTAATTCATGGCTACAAATAGCATTCTTCACCTCTGTCCAGCCAAGTTGTTGGTGTTTTTGTTGGTGCTATTGTTAATGAGAGTAAAAAGCTTCAGTGGGTGGTTCAGTTCAGATGCGTCACCTCTGCTGGGAAGAACACTGTAGTTAGGTCAGTAGTAATACTGAGATGAATAAAAGTGCATTTTTCTATCTAAAAGATAAAGTTTGTGGTCTTAACCATGTTAAAAACAAATGTTTCATAAGAAGTGCTGAAAAAAAATATGACTGTATGCTTTCTCTGTGTTATGGGTGATTACTTTTGATGTTTTTTAATATGTTATCATAAATTGAGGATGTTTTGTAAGGGCTAGCTCAGGTCTAAAATTTAATGGAGAAGAAAGAGTGGGTAGAAGTCCTCTATGGCAGGGATTCTTAACCTTTTTTGTTCCTTTGCCAGTCAGGTGAAATGAATACTACTATAATTTATTTATTGCATACATTCATAAGTGAAGGAAACATGCTAGATTTCATAGAGGTCAGAGAAAATAAAGATGATAAGTTGATTCTTTTCAATTCAAGTTCATGGACCCCCTGAAGTCTTTCCGAGGACCCCTTGGGGGTCTATGGACCCCTAGGTAAGAGCCCCTGATCTATGGTGAGGATGGTAGCAGGTGTCCGTGAAGTGTTGAGATAAGTAGAATCAGTTTTTGAACTTTCTGGAATTCAAGACAAAAATAATGGCTAAGGAATTACAAAACTTATTATGTTGTATCAGAGAGAAACTTTTTCTTAATTATGCTCTTGAGATAAATTTTTAGTGAATCTTATTTGCATTAGGGATATTGAAAAACCTAATGGAGGAGCAGATGTAGCTCAAGTGGTTGAGTGCCTGCTTCCCACACACGAGGTCCTGGGTACTATCCCTGGTACCTCCTGAAAAACGAAAACAAAAAACTTAATGAGCATGTTTTAGAATTGATATAGAAGTTTCCTTTATGTGACTGTATTGAGCACTGGTAAAAATTGAAGTTATGGTAATAAGTCAAAACTTTGTGGGGGAACTGAGGAGTGTAACTTTGTGGGTTAGAATTATATGATTAGAGGCTAATACTGTAAATCACAAGGATTTGAGCACTTTAAAATTTTGAGCACTTTAAAAATTGTTTTTGTTATCGTTATTCCATACTATGTATCAAGCACTTTGTTTTTCAAACATCTCATTTAACACCTTGGCAGCACTGTTGGGGAGGAAATTCGAGTTTAAGGAGATGGAGTGTGGTTCCCAGACTGCACAACTCCTGAGTGGTGGGCCTTGGAGCAGAGGCCCTCAGTCATTAAGTCCATCAACAGGCCCTGCTGCTGTGGCT